>CAAKHC010013248.1:19752-63389 GCA_901007825.1 Macroramphosus scolopax
ACAATTATGACGAAAATGATAATCACTCTTATTTTGTTCAACATTGAGATATTTTCACTGCACCAGGTGGGATTTGCCTGAAAAGACAGTTTGCTGACAGCGCTGCACGATGCTGTCTTAGAGTTAAATCACAAGCCTCCAGTTGTCTGCATAGTATTGCAAACAAAACATTTTCAAGAAAGTATTAACTTCATACAGTTATACACCCCCCACCAATCAGATATGTTTCATTTTTGCCCAAGGCTGTGCAAGCAGGGATCAGGTCTTTACAACCCTGAAAAGACTGTGACTTCTAACAATACATGTTGTATCAGAATAAAAAGCCTTGATGAATCTCAGCTAAGTCAAGTCAAGTCAAGTCCACTGCATTTATAGCAGCTGAGAGGCAGATAGCCGAGCAACAGCGCTCGAGTTCAGCTTGGATGCTTTATACTATGAACAAAAGAAATGCGGGCTGTATGACTTAATGTAGGTCCCATTCTGGTCAGGATCAGCCTCACTTATCTTGAAACTATTAAATTCAGATAGCTTGGGGAAGGGTAAAGCTGATCAAATGGCTAATTAACCGCATCAGATTGCTTTATATGTCTGTGCGACGTTGCTTGTCGTCGGTTCAGAGGTGCAACACTGCAACATGTTTATAAAACCCGTCCTGGTAAGAATAAAAGACTGAAAAACTCATCTCAACTTGTTTGTCAGGGATGAATAACTGCTGCTGATAACGTTACAGCTGCAACCCCCGAAGAGCACAGGAAGACAAAGCCACCGTTGTCACTGTAATCAAAAAAACCCTCCCCCAGCCCATCCGCAGACAACCCCCGCCCCTGTCGCGACCCACCTACCCTGTTAAACTAGTCAAAGGGACTGAAAGTGCAAACTGGTGCATTTCTTGCAGAGTAGGAGTCAACTCGGGGAAAAAATATAGGACATTCTTTGCAAACAAAGTTTTTTGGAACATGATCACAGCTTTGATTTTGTTCATTAACCTCTGCAGGATTATCTTGTATTCCCTTACAAACCTAGCAATGACTGGATCTTTCGATGTGGCCAAATCAGCCTGGTGTGGCTAAACAAGGCCCCATTAACACAAACAATGGTCTCCCGTTTATCCCGGACCACAGAATGCATTGAGCCTGTAATCCCGCAGCATCCGTTTATTTTGGCTGTTTATGCCTCCATCTGTAGTCAAATTAAAATTAAGGTGAAATGATAAATGCCATACTGAGGACATAAAAACCAGTGTGCTAATATTAAGGGACACTGAAATACCAAACCATGTACTTCCTCTAAACTCCTTCGCTTGGGTTGGAGAGAAGCAATTGTTCATCTAATCCTCCTTGAGATGACAGCGGTATTTTCAACAGCCTCACAGCCTATTAACATCACCTTGGGATTACCTTCACAAAAGGGAGGGTCTGATGGAGATAGGGGGAAAGGAAGGCTGAGGGGGGGAATAGCGACTTAAACCGGATCTGGATGTCGGCGCCGCAGGCAAGCCACACTCACCACTCAAATTAAGACAAAATCCGATGTATACTTGTTAAGAATGCAAAAGTACACACAATACAAGCCTGACAAATAACTTCCTGTCAGCATGGATTCCTCGTCAGTCCACCGGAGGAAAACATCTCTCCTATTTACTCGGATTTCATGCACAGGCACATCACCTGCAAAACCTAAATGTCAACCCTCCCCTGTGTCTCTTTTATCATGCAGCCAACTGTCGCAGAACACACCGGTAAACAGCACACACCCTTCATCCACCGCACCACTGAGGGACCCCTTACTGAGCAAACTGGCATTTCAGCAGAGCCAGACCGACAGTGAGAGATGACGCTGGAATAGATGACCTTACGTTACACCTGTGAGACTCCTGTTTTCCAGTTTGCTTCTATTCGCACAAGCCTGGACGTCTGAACGTGATGGGGAACACATATCTATATATTCCACAAAACTATAAAGCAGTTAAGGTCTCTAAACGGTTCATGAGCCAGAAGCGTAATTGAACAACACTGCTTAAGAAATTAAAAGTTCTTCTTCGCAAACCGATGATTTATTTTGGCAACGTGGAGAAGATGTACCGTAGCGGACTGAACGATGAGAGAGGTGAGAAGGAAGAGGAAAATAAATTGTACTCTGGTACTTAAAAAGTAGTCCTGAGAGAGGGAGAGAGAGGGTACCAAAAAAAAAAAGAAACAGACAGTAATGAGCTTCTGATTGTGTAGCAGGGCCATGGAGGTGGAGAAGCAGTGGAAATGAAATACATCTGCCAATAACAGCAGGGAAAAGAGATTGAGGAACAGAACAGGAGGTGAAAGGTGAGTGTGAGAAGACGTAAAAAGAATGTGTGATAGTGAAACTATATTAAGCAGTTGGGGTAAAGGGCGAATGAAAGGGGGCATTACAATGGAAATGATTATTTCTACAGAATGCAGACGACGAAAAAGAGTGTCAATGGGCCTTGACTGCGCTTCCTGTCTGGCCCCCTCCCTCCCTTAGCTCTCTGTTCAATATATTATCCATTCAACCGGATGATAATTTCCACGGTAAATGGAGGGCCTTGGTTTAAAAGTGTATGAATAGTTCTCATCATGGAGCGAAAGGTCATTCCAGTAAGATCGCCGTCTATGCGCTGTGTCTGTAAAAGGCCAACTCAGACGTGGAAGTGCCACGACAGGAAGAGACATGGGGTGATGATGAGAAAGGTCATGAGAGCAGGTGACCACCTTTTTTTCGACTAGTAATTACGGTCGGGGAGGGGCGATGGAGGCGTTGGCACGTAGTACATCAAGAGCTGTGAAGTGTTTGCACATATGCCCCTCACTGTATGAGAAGTGTGTGTGTGTGCGTGTGTGTGTGTGGATGGGTAAGTGCGGTGAAGAATTTGTAACTGCCTGCAGAGGTCAGTCAAGGAGGAATCTATCATAATCCATCATAATCAGCTGCTGTGCAGTTCTTCCAGGACAGACGAGCTCCTGACCCAAAGCGGACACGGTGGAGATGAGAATCACACAAGGGTGAAATGTGATGTTTACCTGCTTCACTGGTTTCTATATGAGACATTTTCAACTCTATCACGGGCCGCGTAGTCAACATGCAGGTCAAAGCATCGAAGTGTGTTGTAATGAGCATCACGATGCATCCAATAATCCAATCATCAATAACCAATGTGCGTTTAAGACTAAACAAGTACATGGAAATGGAAATTTTACTTAAGTGTAATTACTACTAATTAATCAACAGCCATAGCAATTATTGATATTGATTCTATCCAAACAAATTGATTTGGAGGGCAGATGTTATGTGCAGAATCAGAAGCATTTGGCTTCGGAAGCATCTGACAGCCCATTTTATGGCTTTAAGAAGCGAAAGGTCAGTTGGACTGGTGTCTTCCCTCCATGGAAACATACATGACATGGATAGATTATTTAATCTGACTGGGGGGAGGAAATGTCAAGAATTAATGAAATATACTTATCCACCAAAATTACATGCATAGTACAAATACAAGTGGGACAGCACGTTTATCGGTGGCACAAGTACGCTGTCAGAACCTCAAACGAATTGGAATGTAATTACACGTCTCCAGAGTTCACTAATTCTCACTGTGCGTTAATACAAAGATCCGTCCTCGAAAGAAAAATATCCAACCAATCCTTCATTAAATATCTTGAGTCGTCAGGCACAGGACGTATCATCCTGGGCGAAAAAAATAAATTAGTCAAATCTTACTTCTGCAGCTCCTTATTAGAGGAGGCTGCACAGGGACGGACTCAATTACCATCTCTGACACAATACACCCTTGCAAGACTAATAGTCGTGGCCCAGTAATGACCTGAGCCAAGCTGCATTTCTTGCAGTCTCCTGCTCTCAACAATGAATCCAGTGCCACTGCCATTTGACCTCCTGTCCCTCTGTTCTGCTCTCCGCGATTCAGAATATCAGTGGGTAACAATGGATTCCCCCCTTGCTCTCTTGAGGAGCAGAACCCCCCTTTCATCCTCGGTATTCATTGAAAAAGTGAAAAGAATTCACGCCCTAGTACTCGGCTACTGCCGAGCCGTGGCTGACAGACAGGCGGCATTAAGGCAATTAACATCGGCTTTACATTTGAATATGACTGGAGTGACTGCTACTGCAAACAGCGGGCGGGATCCAGTGATTAGATCCTATGAAGATAAGATTGTCGTCTCCCCTGCTCCTAGAGAGGATAACCCATTACACATATTGTATATACACACATGGAACCTTAATACATATACAAACACACACATATACAGTGACTCAAACCCGAAGTGCAGCAATTATCTGTGGGAGAAGAGTGGGCACACTTGAAGCAAGTCACCAGCAGATGAAAGGGTTAAGCCACATTTATGACACGACAGTGATGGAGTCATGACGTCTCCACATTTGCTTGTATATTGCTACTAGATAAGTTCAGCTCTCTTCTCTCAAGCAGACTGGGGGAATTATCCCCGCTTGCTTTGACCCTTTTATCATCCATTTAACCGAGAGACTCATTCAGTGAGCAGGTTGTCTGGTACGTGATAATGAGGAATTCACTATCAAGGGGTCTTGAGTCCGATCCCTGAAATTAATTGTAACAGATAGGCAATTATTTTATGTCAGACCAAGAGATTGATCTTATTTGTTCATTTATTCACTCACCTAGAGGAGTAGCATCAAGTGCGTAATAGCTTCTTTGCCTGAGAGGTTGCTAAATCAAATGTGTGTCTGTGTGAGCGAGCATGTAATAATAATCTTAGAGAGTTCTTAGAGTGGTGCCGTCCACTAGGGATCTGGTGAAGAAGTCATTGCAGGTCACAACAACCCTCTGCAATTGTTCTGCTACATTGGTTTGCATATTAGAATAACTGAGGTTTTAGTGTCTTCTATGAACTAAGAAAAGGCACATAATGACACTTCCATAGCATGAATATAACGTTAAAGGATCAAGCATATATATTGAAAAGAATCTTTCAGGTTTCTATCAATAGGGTCAACTTTTATACCAAGTTCAAACCACTGAAAGAATATTAAGGGAAGTTTGGAAATCATATAATTTCACATTGTGACAAGGAAATAATAATTTTGAGTTTCAGTACAGCAAAAGTGCCCCTTTGCACATACTGTATATGTGCGTATATTGCCGTCATAGTTTCATAATTAACTGAGAGTCTTATAATATTACAGAGGATCTCTTATCTGTTTTTCACTCGACGATGAAGCCAGTAATGTTCTTGTGCATGCTCACGTTTCTGTGTGTGAGCATCCTCATACAGCAGGAGAGGGGCCGACTGATTGGGAGTGAGAGATGAGGAGATGCTTTGCTGAAAGGAACGAACATGCTTAACAGACCTTTTATGCAAAACATTTAGTTTCATCATGAAACCGTGGCGGCCCATTTTAGCTCTTCTTTTACTCGCCTGAGAGATCGATGTCACTCCAGCACACATTCATCAATTAACTAATGGACAATCTCGCCTCACTCATTGTTTGATTACTGCGGACTACTGAAAAATCGCACTGCAGCCCACCAATAAAACCAAAGAAAACAATCATGCATGCTCTACACAGCAATAGAGATGTTCTCAGGTCATTTATCAGTGCATTGATTCCCTCGCCCCTTTGTTCCCAGCTCTCTCTCTCTCTCTCAAACTTTTAACTGTTCAACAACTTGTCACTCAACATCCACCCACCCAGCATTCTGTGAAGATCTACCCCTGCGCCTGCCTTTGATTAGCTATTGTTAGTTGTTCTGTCTTGGTTATGGTCAGATGATTGGTTAATAGAATTAGACAAAAAGTGTGGCAAATAGCTTGTTTCATGAGCCAGCATTTCTTGGCTGAGAGTCGCGGCGTGCACCCGGACCTCGGCTATTAAGCAATCCAACATAATTGTGTTGTGTAATACAAGCAGAAAAGAATTACACTAAAGGACTCGGTAATCCCAAAGATTAATCTAACCTCGCAAATAGATGCATTAGCAATAACACGTGGTACTAAAACACATTTTTATCTACAATGCTATTACGGAAATTTGCATATTTCTCACACTGAATGATTACATAATTACAGTTGGCAGGTAAAAGAAAAAAAGGATGAAATGTCCACAAAATTGCAATAAAAAAACTTCTGGTGCAAATAACCATTTCAATTATGATGAGATGTTTGGAAAATTGCATATAATTAAAGCTTCCAAAGCTGGTGGATGGAGCTGGGAGACTCACTGGAATGATGAGACTGACAGAGCTGTATCACAATGACCAAATAATCATGCATGATGAGGCTAATGATATAGCCACACTTAGGCTAAATGCAGCATGATTACTATTACAGGCATGTGGCAGCCAATCTGCCATTGCAGGTGATGTAGCATTGGGCAGTAACATTGGTGCCTGGAAAAGTCATACGAAGAGACAACTACATTCATTTTGCCCATGTTTTTTTTTCTGGGTAGAAAAACAAACAGAGGATGGTATCTGTCTCTCTCTCTCTGGGTTTTTGTTGACCTTTAAGGTTGTGTTTGTTTGGTTTGACAGAGGGATGTTAGAATTTCAGTCCAAAATAGCCCGTCAGTATCGGCACTGCCTGCCACGGTGGCTGAGACACAGCACAACAAATGACTGCTGATCACAGGGGACAGCAGGGAAGCCAGCTGTCAGTCTGCCAGGGTCCATTCGTCGTCTGACAACACAGGGGACGCATGCAGCCGGTCGTCCTCCTCTCAGAGGGTGCACCATGGATGAAGATAAAAGTGAGGAAACGAAGGTGACTGGATTGAAGTAAAATTGAGCCAATGTGCTGTGTAAACTGCAGAGGTCTACGTCTGTGTCCTATTTTCTAAAATACGTCATTACAGGTCAACAGCTTCACCAGCTGTTCTTCTTTCATGGCGATGGTTGAGCTTTGGACCAATCTCAAAAATAGACTGATAGAAGTCCAGGCCTGTGCTGGCAGCTGGACCCAGTCAGATAAACGGATTTAGACTCTCCTTTATTAAAAAAAAAAAAATTCAATATCAATCCACACAGTCTTATGCCTTAGAACTGCATTACAGCACTGGATGGTCGGAGTATAAAACACAAGAAGATACTGAAGAGTGCTCATTTACCTTGATAGTTTGAAAAGCAAGGAACAGACGGGGTCGTAACAATTCTAAATCACTGTCATCATGGACTGTCATTCAGTGGATTCACCCCTAAATTGAAACACAGCCCATACACCTGTTCAGTATTTAAATTATTCAAAGCTGTCAGGCTGCTGATCCCCCCCCACCCATACCTCCACTTGTGGGCAGATCAATCATCCAGTTTGAGGCTTTCTTCCTCCGCTCAGTGCATCTGAACCAAATATCATTTCACCGGTAAAATAATAAGCTACAATTTACCTTAATTTGCATCAAGTATACAATAAATGTCAGACGTGATTAGAGGTGATTTTTCATGTCTTTCGATCACTTTTCTTTCCTGCAATTCCTGCTCATTGCACGCTGCCTGTCATCCTGTTGGGCTTCAACGGAGAGGTTTGCTGCTTCACAGAGACAATGAATGGGAAGCTGCAGCTTTGCCTGTCTTGTGGACACAGGGTGTCTACTCCAAAGGTTTACAGGTAAGGGGGAGAGTGAATTGAGGGCGGGGCACTAGTTAGAATCTTAAATACATAACAATATGTATACAGTTTATCCTTTATAGCCACTACATTCAAGTCAATAGTGATAGGACCTCTCTTACCAGTTCTCCTGCTGTATCTGCATGTGTTTACAGCAGTAGCCTTAAAAATGTTCCAAAAACAAGAATTGCTTTGGTCTTACTTTAAAACTACTCAGCACTTATCAAATCTCCCTTTGGGTCTGGAACTTTGAACAGCTAGAATCAATGTCTAGCACAAACAGTCCTCATGGTAATGCTGGGGAGAACTATAGATATTAAGTAGTGTACTGGGAATAATGTATACAGGGTGTAAAGTTTGTATCCAAAAGTAGTAATGCAGCTATATAATCAAAACAACTTTCTACAGTGGATAATCCGATTCATCCAAGACTGACGTTTGATCTTGGCAAGGACGTTCCGGATCAATATTGGGCAACCATCAGGGACTAACAAAGTATTTGCATCACTGCATGACAAATTAATTCAAAAATCAATACAAAATCAATATGTAATGAGCTGTCAACCAACTTTTTCCAGCATTTAACCATCTCTGTTTCTCTTTCTTCTCCCGCGTACATCATAGCTTACACCTACTGTAATTGTCAAGGATCTTTGAGTGTGCAGACATGCCAGAATGAAACATTCATTATGTGTAAATACTGGAATAGGAAACAGCAGTTAAAGCTGTACTGTTTGAAACGTGACTCCAGTCATGTGGCTTTCTTTAACACACACACACAAACACACACGCCTTCCTGTTAATCCCTGGCCTCTCTGTGTGCAACTATGGCTGGAAGCACATCACCCGTGTCAGCCAACAGAAAAACCAACATCTCTTTCTCTCTTTCTCGTTCAGACTTGCAAAGGTACGCTTAAACACATGGTTTACTACTGGTTTACTGGGTTAACTGATACTGGTACACCAAACAAAGGGCTTCTGCTTCTCTGTTGGGTGAGAGAAATGACCCGTGTAGTCCGTGTTTGGTTGGATGGATGAAACTGTTCCATCACCTGTCCTCTGCGTAGCCTGGGATGTATTCAATAACATAGTCAGGCAGAAACCTTGGAAACTGTGAATGACTGAACCTCCCTTTATCAGTTCCAGAACAACTGATCTGAGTTAAGCTTGTGCATGGTGAATGAAAGAGACCATCATCAATGGAGCTTCGCTACTACGATTCACCATGGCAACAGAAGAATAAAATGGTATGTTGAAGAAAATTTGCAGGTGAGGTTCCCAGAGTTACCATGGTAACTGACTCCGACAAACAATCAGAGTTTTCACTAAAACCTTTTTTTAGAATACCCCCTGGCATGACAACTCCAGAGGTAATGGAGCATTCCTTCATGTTGTTCGAGCTGTTACATTCAGTTTGTAAGCATGGAAGGGCCTTTTTTTTTTTATGTCCTGCCACCTAAAAGATTCCAAACCAAATCACAAAGCGAGACAACTCACATTTTGTCAGACACATAATCTCTTTTTGGCTGCATCATTGAATGCAAGGCAAAATCGCATGCTGTAAACATTTAGAAACTCGTGTCAAAATTCACTAAATAAAAAATAACAGTGATGGAAGTGGAGTGGGGTTATGGACTTAGAGTAGCGTGATATAGATCCGAATGACTGAATACAGCAAAGTCAGCTAAACTATTTAAAACTAGATACTGGTACAACCTGTACTGTGGTGCATAGATTGGACTGTAACTGAACACCAGCTGTGAGAACGTGGATAGAAGAAATAGTTTTCCCTTTACAAGTCAATGCCTTGAAGTGTTGACTGTCTTTCAACTGTGAATGTCCTGAGTCGGGGTACAGTCCTCATCTTTTGTCATTTGATATCTGATAGGTATTTAAGAGAGCTGACTGTAAATCTATATTGCATCATGAACTAAGCCCTGAACTCTTCAACTACGGGAGCATCACAGCAGCATGCAAGTCATCAAGGTCTCATCCAACATTCCTCACTGGAGCAAGGACTTCTCAGAGCTCTGTGAAGAATGGTAGAAAATACCATTTATCCCATCGCAGGGTCGCGGAGGAACTCGAGCCAATGCCAGCTGACATTTGGGGAAAGGCCCTGATCGGGTTGCCAGTCAATCAGAGGGCTAACTTATAGAAACATAAACCATTCGACAGTCATGCACACCTGTGGACAATGTAAATACTACAAACCGTAGCTTCATTTCAGAGAACAGACTCGCCTGTGACCTACTGCCCTGCAAGTGATAGTTACACACATATCTACTGTGTTGAGTGAGGCGGAGGAGACCGACATGAAACAACTAGACGTTAGAAAAATAATCTGTTGCTTCTAACTTTCTCCCTGCGTGATCACTTAACTGTATAGGACAATATATCTCAAGGGGTTTTGAGGCCCAGTTTGCACTAGAAATAAAAAACAGGTTATATGCGCAGTTCAACTTAGTCTGGAATAAAGAGTTATGGATTCTAAGGATGCTGGCGGTCATAGTAAAAAAATTACGGAAGTACGGATTACAGGTGCACAATTTCAGGGAGTCTTTCCTGGAAGGCATTTAAAGTGTTGCACATGAAATAAACATGAAATGTTTTTTTGCACTCTCAAAAGGAAAAGAGATGCTGCTCAAAAAGGATATGTTTCCTTAGTATTATTAAAACATATAATAAGCCCACATTACCTCTGTAGAACACTCCCTGTCTTTACTTAAGCATAGCAGCACGAGGTTACATTAACAATTACTAGAAGAGTCAATCAAGTTAGGGTGCAGAGTGGGTGTAGGTGGCAGATTTAGACAGGTAAGAAGCATGCATTAAATAATAAAAAAAGGATTTTATTCCTTCTCCTCCTCCGCCTTTCATTTTGATCAGTTTGTTATTGTACTTCTTGTGAGCCCTCTTACTCTGTTCTGTTCATGTAAATCATCAGTGCGATGTGCGCATGCATGCATGCATAGTACCAGTAATCTGAAACCGGCGCAGCTAATGTGCAATTCAGCATTGGTAAATGGTAACACTCACATTCATACCCTGATGGCAGAGGCGGTCATGCGAGACGCCAACCTGCTCCTCAATTAGGGATTCACAGTCTTGCTCAAGAACACTTTGGCATGGTCTTTGTAACCGCCTGATTATTTACCCCCTTTGATGCATTTACTTAACTTTATGTAGCGTCTACTGTCAGGTCTTTTGTGAAGAAGGCTTATTGCACTAGAAGCAACACAGAGATTATTAGCCATGCCCATTTATATCATTCACTAGGAAAGTTATATGTAGACCTTTTCCAAAAGTAAAATGTACCTGTGTGAAGATGTATTGTTTTATTCAGACTAAAACGTAAACAGGTTATTTGCTCAGACATACATTAACGACCCCCTTTAATCATTTTAGGAAGCTGGATCACACAGTAATCATCGTAATCAGTGACGTCACTGATTGGAATACCAGAGCTCCAACCAGACAAATGGCTGTTCTTTGAATGACCATCAGTATAAGACGTGTCCTCCACCGGGCCCCAAGTCGCCATGGCCGGAGTGGAGAACAGATTGGTTTACTGTTCGGCCACAACCTATCGGTCATAATTTAGCTCAGAGGAGTTTATAACTTAATCTCAGTGAAACACACAGTGGATGAGCGCGGCACGGGTAGCGTGTCTGCAGCAATATTATTCTCACTCAGATGTGAATGGGGACGTGACCCCGATGCAATGCATTCGACATGCACGAAAACTCTTTAACTGCTGCCCGAGCTGCCTCAACTCCCAATTTCCACACGCAGAACCGCTCGGTGGAAATGAGAAGCAGAGAAACTTATTTCTCAGAAGAGATTTCTCCAAAGTTTCACGGAGAAAAAAAAAAACGCCACAGAGCAAAACCACTTCAAAAGATTGTACATAGCCCACCCCCCACCTTTCCCTTCCCCCCACCCACCAGGAATATGAAGCGTGTCCACGGCGTGACAACAACATTAGTTTCCGTGTGGTTTTAAAAAACTTACCAACAGTTCTGAAGACGAGCAGGAGGTACCAAATCCACATCATACGGACTGCTGTCCCCCCCTCCAGGCCTGTCCTTTCTTTGCTCCACCGAGGGGCAAAAACTGGGGGCAAAGAAGAAATAACTCACCGACACAGCTAACTACTACAGCCTATTGTACTTTTCAAGCGGAGCTTCTCTTCGTCCGGCAGAATTAGCGGTACATCTGGCGTCGGAGACGTGCGTTCGCTTTGAGGTCCGAGCTATGGAGTCCGAGCTGTAAGGTCCGGTTTGTGAGGGGGGGGAACAGGCTGGAGCTTGAATAGACTTCGGGCTGGCGGCAGGCAGACTCCAGTGTTGTTCCTTCGAGAGGCGGAGTCGAAGACAGAAAGCCGGAGAGCAGAGGTCGGCCACCTCGGGATAGCGGTTCTCAAGCCCTCAGGGCTAAGGACAACTAGCATAAACCCGCAGGTTACGCTGCTTACAGTGAATTAGCTTAAAGCTTACCGGTCTCACTAGCCCCTCGGCTAGTAGCTAGCTGTGTTAGCCTGCACACTGGATGCTCATTAGCCTCGATTTGTAACTTAATTGTGCACAATTAAAACTATCTGATATGAGTCCAGACTCGAATTTAATATATTTTGACGCGTAGTTTTTTTCCTTACAGATAATAAAACATTTGTAGAACTGCAACAGATTTATGATTTATTCCATTATATGAATAACTACAGTGTCAATTCTGACTAACTTAAGTTGAACATTTCTACATCTATATTTTCCTTTTTAAATATGTAAAATTAAATTGTGTCTAATGAGGTTCAATTGCATAACTTCCTCCATTCTGCCTTGTTAAATTAGAATTATCTTGAATTGAAGTTCTGGCTAGGCTTTTTCTTCCCACCTCTGTATGTCTCCATAGTTACTCGGTCTCAATTAAGAGAAGCAATCTCACTTAAATTTTTAATATCTGTTGAGATTTGTACAATCATGCGCAGTGCAGATCGGACAGGATGCACAGACTTCCTGGGATGAGTGTGAAGACATCAAATTGACAATTTGCTCTAAAAAGCTATCGTTTTCCATAAACATACATTTGCACAGAATACATTTATTCAACTAACCATAGCCTCTTCTTTTCTGCAACCGGAACTGTAAAACAAATAGAGACTGATGATTGTGCAGTCAAACTGCTTTACTTAAACTTGGAAGGGTAAAACTGATGTCTGATTATTTGACTCCTCAATGATAAAAATCTTGCTGCACACTTACTCAGTGTCAGGGTCCCAGTTTTTTTTCTATTCTTCCACTTTTGCCTCTTTAAAAGGTAAAACAGTTTTTTCATTTTGGCAGTTTAAAAAAAACCCATCAGTTCTGGGTTCTTTACCATGTGCAACACACAACAGCTTTGAGGTATTTTCCAGTTGTTCTGCTTCACAGAATTGACAATGAGGCACCTTCACACTATACAAAGTCAATGGAGTGCAAAGAATTTTTTTCCCCCCTGGTGTGGGTGGGACAGCGTGCACTCTGTCTCCATAGGGAGGAAACTATTTTGAGCACTGTTTTTAACAGATGTTTTGCCTTGATGACAGTTAAAAGAGTCAACTGTTGGTAGAAATTAAAGAGTGAAAGAATTTTTCCTGTTGGCACAGATGTGAATTCTTGATTTCTCCCTATATTGCTAGTGTTCCTACATGAACTTAGCTCTTGCAACTTCCACATTGTGAGAAAACTTGTCCAGGCACTAATGCACCCAACTGGTGTATTCACATGGAAAATACACTCTGAACGTGGGAAACTATCCTGATCCTTTAATTACGTACATAGTTGAAATGAATTGGTGAGAGACACAGAAAGGGACTGAAGGCCAGGAAGCCTCATCAAACCTCTCCTCTTTATCATAGTGGCACAGCTGTTTTGCTGGCAGAAAACCTTGCTTCAAACAAAACCCTTCTTTTGATATAGTGCTAACCTGGAGGCATAGACCCAATATCAGACTCCTCCAGCTCACTTTATATTCATCTTACACTGCCTTATCAAGCCAACGACTCATGCAGTCTCGAAACTCCGGGGGACGGTCATGGCATGTCACTCGGATCTATTTAAACTTAGTCAAAGATTCCTGCTTGATAGCTTCTTTAGGGGCTTGGTGTCCTCATATCCCCCCCTCCATTGTTGCCTGTAGGCGCTTACGTGTTTCATTCT
This sequence comes from Macroramphosus scolopax, assembly GCA_901007825.1. Classification (NCBI taxonomy): domain Eukaryota; kingdom Metazoa; phylum Chordata; class Actinopteri; order Syngnathiformes; family Centriscidae; genus Macroramphosus; species Macroramphosus scolopax. The sequence goes on from CAAKHC010013248.1 coordinate 33,560, forward strand.
GTTATGATGAGTTCTGATAGCAGTGCAAGTGTACCCTGTAACTACTCTGGAAACAGTTGGCAGATATTAATACTTTAAGGATTTCCACAGTTAACAGATCCCAAATCCAAAATCCACATAAAACCAGACGGCTGACAAAGGAAAACCTGAATGAATAAGTGGTAAATATACCGGCTGCAGGGCAGACGGGTCCCTGAAAGGGTTGATGATCGTTAAAATGATGTGAATCATATACTTTGGCCTTCACTGTCACTGGATTTCAAACCAGTTGAACATTGATGGGAGATTTTGAAATGACGTCTCAGACAGCGCTCTTCACCACCGTCATCAGAACAAATACGAATAAATATCTTTTGAAGAATGTTGTTCATCCCTTGAATACTTGGAGAATCAATGCTGAGGTGCATTGGAGCTATTCTGGCGCCCAAAATCTTACTAACACACTTTGTGTGGAATATTCCTTTAATTCGTCCCCTGCCAGTAAATGCTTGTTGAAGACAAGGTGCATTTGTCAATGTTGAAAGGATTTTATTCTGCTCCTCTGGCGTCATCATGAATGTTAATGCTAAATCGTCTTATGAATTAAAGCCTGAACCATGAACCTCAACGACATAATCTGTTTTTGAGGGCTCTGCAAGCAAGATGGCTACAGACTAAAAGCAGAAAGTACATTACTGAGGGACACACAGTCCCTCAGTCATGCTCATCAATTAGTTTAGGCTATCTATAAACAGCTCAAAACCAATTAGCCGTTGGCCAACAAATGGACTAATTAGGGGACATTAAATTCTAATATGAAGGTTGTTATTGACTTAATCGCAGGAGCAACCCAATTAGTGGCCAAATTTGGAAAATGACTCTGAGGTAGTGAGCCGATCTGATAAAGTAGGGGGAGCGTAGCAACCTGGGATGACTTTGCCTGTGGGTGAGTGGTGGCAGAGACAGAGAACAGATTTAGCCTGAGATGCAGTGAGAAGTAAAAGGATGTATAACAGGAGCAGCGCAAAGTGAGTCAGTATGTGTGAGCGAGTGTGTGTGTGTGACGCGTGGGAGTGTGGATAGAGAAAACAGCATGTATGAAACAGTGGGGATGGACAACGTGTGACGAAGCCAGAGGCAAACAAACGGTATGTGGATGAGGAAAGTGAGACGTGAAGGAGGTGTGGAATAAAGAAGGATAAAACATCAGAGGAGACATTGTTATGGAACATGATTGGAAATGAGAGCAGAACAAAACCTTCTTAATACTTAAAGTATTACCCATTGATATTGCTGAGTATTACATGCACGCTGTCAGGTATTACTTAAAGTAAATATACTGCGTTGCCAAAAGGACCTGCCACTGCCACTGAGAGCATTACTAATATATCACTTTATCTAATGAGAGTGTAAAGTGGGAGGGGGGCTGTAATCCAACTCATGAGAGCTTCAGGGTGACATGTCCTTGTCATATTAGTCTGCCATCGAAGTAGCTGTGAAATGCCAAGGCCCCTAAAGGACTGGCAACGGCAGTCTCACTCTCTAACGAGAGTCTCCTGACATTCATCTTACATTTAATAGCAAGTGTTCAAATTTACAGAACATCTTTGTTTGTGTGTGTGCGGGAGTGTGTGAGTCAGAAAGCAAACAGGAGACAGGAGACATCGAGGGATTTCACTACGTTTCTTTTTCTGCTGGGCCAATAAGATGTTGACATTAATGGAAGTTATTCGGAGCTAAGCATCAACGTGTATTGCACATATTGATTTGTTCTATATAAAACGAGTAAAAGCTTGACAACTAACCCTGTGATTAGCTCGGGGGATCGAGCATGCACGTGATACACGCGTAAAGGGCAGTGTCTGCGTCCATTAGGCTACAGACATGAAATGATAATAATATCTGTCACTTTAACAGCTGATTGAACAGACAACACAGATGTATAAACAGTATAATCTCCCGAATGGCTGCATCCATAAATACACACAAACACAATAACATCTTAATCCCCCAAATTGAAAATCGAACACTTCCCCCAAATTGTTTTTTCAGGAGTATGTTTCGTCGCGACAAGCCGTGTTGTCATTGTTGAAATTGTTGTTTGCAGAGACATAAAATGCCGACCCCCACTCATGGTCACCCCATGTCTCCTTCCCGCTCCACCAAGTGCAGCCATAAAATACTGCTTCAATTATGATCAATGTCTTGTTCCTTTGAGATCAGTTATCAAGGCTGACATCTTGCCTGGGGGTGCTCGAGGGGCCTCGGATAGGAATCAACACCAGAATTAGAAGGACATGGAAACGGTGGCTTCGTATATACTGTATGTGTGGTCCAAGCTAAGAATCCAATGAGTGATAAATATTGATTAGGGATTAAGGAGGCATGGGCCAAATCCAATACCAGCGAGGAATAACTGAAGGATCAACAATTACGTTCTTAATGGGGGTAAAATGATGAACACATTGGACTGGATTACATAGTAAACTGCAAAGGATGATAAGGACCATGACAGAATTAGCTCTCGCATAACATGTTTGCATTGGAAAAATACTGGGTTTTGATTATCAAAGTACAAGATCAAACTCTGGGCTATTAGTAGACGTGTTACAGGAAACACTAGTGTGCCTGTTCTGTGGACTGTGTAGATGCAGAAGATTATACTTCCTGACATTTTTGGCTTCCTGAGCAATATCTAATAAGTGGGGCCCGCCTCCAACGCCGTATCAAGCTCTCTTAATGCACGGTTCAAACATGTAGCTGGAGGAGATTGGATATATGTCGGGCGATTATCTGTCTCTCAAGGCCCCAGTGGTCCGCCGCCACATCTGGTCGCCGACTAACACGTAGTGACATTTCTAAACGAAACAACGTGCAGTCCAGCTGGGCAATGGGCAATCTTCTTCTCACTTACACATAATGAGTAGCCTAACTGTAAGATGTCCTTTCATTCCTCGGATCCAATCATTATCTATAATCACTGTAAACATGTTGCCCTCGCCACGTTAGACGCCGCTCTAAATGGAGAAATTATTGTCGCTTGTTTAAGTGACGGCTGGTTAGCGAGTCAGCAGGGGCCGTGTGTCAGTATGAGATGTTGTTTGTGAGGCTCGATACTGTGGCGCTTAAAGTGATATCCAGAGAAGTGGAGCTGCTGTGTGTGTCGTTTCTTCAGGTTTTTAGTGAGAAGCCGATATGCTGGAAAAACTACCATCCGACCCGATGATGGTGATGAGAGCTCAAGTTCTGCCTCATGTCTCCCTCCATGTCGGTTCACTGGAAACCAACCACCCTATTCTTAATGAGGCAAACCACAAGATATATGAAAGGACTCAAATCATTTGTTTTTGTCCTGTTCTTTTAAAAAATGCACTGAGAAACAATGTTCGGCAGCCGGTACAGACAGATGAGGAAACAATTGTCCAATCTGTGTGTGGGAGGCAATGAAATTGGAACATTTCTGCCCCTAATGTGGGAGGACATTTTGGTTAAGAGAGAAAAAAAATAAGCAGCTGACCAATTACCTCTGTGAAAATGAAACACAAATTAATATTTGAAAAATATCCCTGGTGTCCTGCCTCTGTGTTGCCTTTCAGCCAGTTCCCCAATTCCTTTTCTCCATGTTACCAGCGTCCTCTGTCAGAAAGGTTGTTCAATAAGTTGCAATCAAAGCCAAGATTAAAATTGGGATTCGGATTAAACAGATTCAAACCAGTAAAATGTATTCCGTTTTGCCGTTTGTACATGAGTCTGGGCACAGAAGTGTGGGAGGATGAAAACGAGACTGACAAGAGCGTCAAGGCCAGAAGGTCATGTGATGGAGTGAGGCCATCATGAAAAGAGGCAACAGCGCTCCCAGCAGGGTTGGCCTGTTTTATAGAAATCATTTTGGCTTGGCCCACTGCTCAGACCTGCAAGCTGCCTTCATTTACTGGACCACCAGCTATTGCAGGTGGTTTTTATTGGCCAAAGTGGGCCACTCATCCCCTGACTCCCTGCCATGTCTTGGCCCTATTCTGCATTTTTCATTAGACTGCTCGGCGCTCCAGGCTGCATGTGTGTGTGAGATAAAAAGATCCAGATTTGTGTCGGCGTAACTTTGAGAATAACCTTGAAAATATTACATCAGTGCTGTGTGCCTGCGAGATGCCAGAAAGAAAGAAACACATGCATACTGCCAGCAAAGTGAGTGACACATGAGCTATTGAAGTGAGAATTAGAATAGAAAGAGCAGCGGAGGGCCAAAGAAAGTTGGAGCGAGCCAGGAAGAAAGAGCACATGGATATGGATGGATGGGCGGCTGAAAGTTATGGCATTAAGAGAGGTTTCGTCAAGGGCGTGATAGAACTGGATTATTGTGGGATTAGAAACAGGTCAAGAGACTACACGCAGAGAGAATGGCAAGAGGAAACAAAAGGTTTGTGAAAAGGTCATGACTGATATACATTGTTTAAGTCCAGAGAACATAGTGATTGTCCATGACAGGAGGAAGTTGTGTTTTGAAGGGTTAAGAGCACAGCGAGGGGTTGCCACTCAGTCTGGACCTGTAAGATCTGCAAGACTCCGGGATAATAAGCAGCCCTGCCACAGGGCTATAACTCACGCCTGGCTGCTCTGGACTGTGATTGGAGCAGCGGCAGAGGGAGGGAAAAGAAAATGAGGGGAACTGAGTGAGGGTGGTAGGGGAGCTGGCGGAGAACCAGTCCTTTGATCACAGGGTGAAGAATTACCAGCTCAATGCCCACTGCTGCTGGGCCCCAGCCCTGAAGCACCACATGATACGTTCACATTCAAACATGAACCGTTTCTAGCTACACATGTGTGATTCATTCGCTGGCATGCACAGAGCCAGAAAATGCACACACACATAACCTACATATTGACAGGAACAAATAAATCGCTTTGTTCTGTTGCCTGGCCTTGGGCTAACTCTCATTAGACTCACTGCTGAGAGGCGATGCGGCTGTGACACACAGCGACATGTAGCATTGCCGGTGTGCACTCGCATACACGCACGCAAACACACATCTATATGCCAGCCAGCACAGGCACACTGAGGCTGAGAGAGAGGGCGGTCGTCGGCAGCATCTTAACCACGGCGGCGGAAAGTGTAACAAAGTTGAAGTGCAGGACATCTACGACATCTTTTGAAGTGTGAAAACAACACGGTTCAGAGTCCGGACAAGCCTTTCAAACTGTATCACTGAATTATAAACCAGAGAGTCCCCTGACAGGCACAGACCACTGAAATGTGATGAGATAGTACGAGCAGTAATAGAACATTTGGTGCCATATAGCCGTACACTCTTGAGCATGCCTGGAGCTTACCCTGCTGGCTCCTGCAGAGGTGTGTCCGGGCCAACGGGGGTTTCCCGCCTGCTGTTAGCAGGGAAGAAATGTGAGCATGGAATGAGCATGTTTTTGATCGTTTCTAATCCTCACAGGAGGAGGAGGAGGAGATGTGTGTGTGTGCGTGTGTGTGTGTTTAGGAGTGTATCGGCAGACTGAAAGCACAAAATCTTAAGATTGTTGTGCTGACACATTAGATTAAAAGTTATATATCCATCCCTCATAACATTGGCGTGACACACTGCTTTATATATGGCCACAGTGCCTTTAGGACAAACACCCAGCGTGAGTCGAAAGAACCGGCCTCCATCCTTGTTTCCCTGTGGATAATTTAATTGAGAAAGTCTCATTAAGTGCCATTGCTGGTGGCGCCTGTGCTCCGACACATACTGAGCCTGACCTATCATTATGGGAACAATTAACATGACTGAATGCCCCTTAAATCAGACAGCCATTTTATTATCATTGTCTTAATGGGGACTCATATATCATGGTTTAAGTCAGACCATGCTCACTAAGTTGTGACCTCTACTTTGATGATTTGGGAACAGGCTTCTGATTGGCTTTCATATTGGGACGCTTAAAACTTTACCTCAAAGTCACAAGAGAAGCCAAAAAGTAGGGAGGGAGAAAAAACTTCCACTCATTATTCCGCTTACTCATAAAAGAAGAGATTCAGTATACATTGTGACTGTGACTGACCCAGTGCCGCCTGAATAAACAGATATTGGCTCTCAGAAACAAGCAAGTTATTACTTTTCCTCTGAGTTATCAGTTAGGGCTCGCGGGGAGTGATTGCATGCACATTCTTTCCATCTTTTTGCCCATTATCTGCCATGCACGCTCCGCGTCATGGAGCAAGAGTGGCTACATTTCAGATGATTACATGCATTTTGGAGCCGCACCTTTTGTATGAAGTCCTCTAAAAGCGATACAGTGTGTGTGTGTGTGTGTGTGCGTAAACACATTATAACGGACAAAAGAAAAAGAGATTTGTCAGTGCAACTATTTATATGAAATCGCACACAAAGCCATTCAAAGATGTGTGTGTTTGGTATTCCAGCCGCAGGAAGTGATCACAAGGCCACTCTGAAACCATCCAAGCTACCTTGGGACGGCTCCAGCTCTCACTTCACAGTCCTCATGTGTACTGGGAGACCCTGCAGGCCACTCAGAGGGTGGTTAAAATTGGAACACATTCATCTCAATCCACCGCCTGCCAACGCTAATGGATGTCAGCCTGTTTTGGAGTGACAATGAAGTCGGAAGAAAGACAGGATTCCAAGCTGTTGAAGCACAGGTGGACACGGGTGACAAACACAACAACTTTTATTCCGTTTCCGCAACAGTCTCTCCTACAGCCTTGTAAGCGTATGTGCCAAACACCGTTGTTGCCCAAGATGTTTACAGCAATCATTTTGGAGAATTACTTTTCATTCTGCTCCATCTCCACATTATCTGCCGCTAGTATTTCCCCACCGCAGATAAAAGATGCATCAATAATGCTGAAGGATCCGTAGCTCCATACAGAATCTGAAACCTCATTCTAAATCTACCTGAGTGCAGAAGATCCCCTACTTATGATTGAGCCGAGACAGCTGGAATCCGCAATAAAATCCTGTTTTTGGGTGCAGAATCTGCCACATGCCTTGTTTTTCCGGCATTATTCATTCATTCCTTTTCATTATTTATTTAAAAAAAGGGGAAGCAGAGGCTTTATTTTATTAAGAAAGGTTTCATTTGATGTCTGTCACAACATGTCTAAGATGTTCCATTGCGCTCTCGCTCAGTGTTTTAACTCTCTCCATCCTTTGGTTTGGTGATGCAGTGGATGCACTGAAAAACAACTGCAAATTGCTCGGTAATAATTTGATGATTAATGACACTTTTAATAAATCCAGCAGGTCAAAACAGTGAGTCATAACACTCACTGGTGATTACATCCCTGATTAAAAACATTAAAATACCTAATAATAATTTTATTTAACCTCTTGTACTTCTTTTTTTTTACAACTTCTAACACACTGCGGTTACACCAGCATACAACCTAAAATATTTATGAAATATTATGATATATTTTGTGCTTGTGGTTCTTTAATGCCTTCCAGCTTTTAAGGGATCGCACGCCAAGAGTGAATCTCACTGGTGCAATAAATGTCGTTACCTTACGGGGTTTCTCTTTGTCTATTACATTTAATGTCTTTTACAGCTGAAAAAAAAGAAAAGAATCACCCCTCGAGGCCGCACCTTCATTCTCATCCTTAAAAAGCAGCATCAAAAAACAAACTGGAATATATACTGAATGTGCCACGCTGCCGTTCAGGAGAAATCCACAGAAATATCTGAAGAGAAGAAGAGATATTTTCTTTCATTTCTTTTGAGCTCTTCTCTTGTGGTTTATACTTTTTTTTGAAAATGTTCTAGAATTTGTGGACCACTGTGTTCGACATGCCGTATGAACAGTGATGTCAGTCTCTTAGCAGCAGCATTATGAGCAATATCTATGCAGCGGAGGTGTTGAAGTGTCGGGGAATGCTGCAGAAGACAGAAGCTTCACTCTGCTCCCTTGTTTAACGGAGGTCATTAGCACATCTGCCGTGCCAGCAGGTGTTGCTTCACCATAGTGAGGGAGCCTCTGAGAAGAAGTGTCCAGCAGCCAACAAAGAGGGGACAAGAGGGGACAGTCACATCGAGAAGCGGCTCAGGCTTCCTCTTTTATAATTCAGTTCAATCCAGTAGTTATTGGTGCATTATTGAGGAAGAATATAGACCAAGAATGGCTGCAAAAAGTAAATGACGTGAGAAATGTCCGTCAATTAAAAGTGATTTTCTTGCCACTGACAGGTTGAAGTTGTGTCATCATAAAAAGGATTCTAGAGGAGCGACTAGAGGGGAGTCTCCCTCTGTAACGTCTCCCCGAGCTGAGGTGTTGCTGGAGGACAACACTGGGAGTTTGTGATAGTTTCCCTCCTGCTGGGGTTTGCAGAGTAGCACAATAAAGTCACAGAAACAGCTCCTGTGTTATCACAATGACTGACGAATAATGATGACTAATGAGGCGCTAAACTTCAGGAGAGCACTAACGTTAGAGGACAGGGTCATGCTGTTTTTTGTGGCTAGTAAGTTAGCTACATGCCACTCATTGAAGTAAACCACTTGAAGCTAACCGCTGTTAGCCGGGACAATTTCAGACCCAGAGGACAAAAAGGAGAAGAAATACGAAACCAAAACTCTTTTTGGCTGAAGGAAAATGATTTTCCAATAGCGGAGAGACCTGCGTTAGTCGAGTGGAGGTCGGCTAATGTTGTTAGCTAAAGCTATTGTGTTGACCTGCTTGAGTAATGCTACTCTGCAGCGCGGGATGCTAACAACATAAACAAACACACAATAACATGTTTAATAAATGATCACGTCGAGATACTTTCTATCCAGGTTGAATCATACCGGAGTCATCTTCCAAGAGAGGTTGTTAGTTTGATTAAAAACCCATGTGAGGGAGGATTTTTGTTTTTACTACACGAGTTAGCTCGTTGCCTCGCTGCGTCCAACTAGGATCTGATTTTTAAGCTGCTTGTCTCTTGGGGAAGCCGTCTCCATGGGGAGTCTGGTACTCCACACACATTTTGCGTAGGCGGCGAGTAAAAGGACGGAGAAGCTGTAAATCGACATCATGTTTACTCCACAAATTTTCTTTATCCATTTCTAGACCTTTTTAATTGATTTAGATTCTCGTTGCCTGAAAGCAGAAAGTGTTACAGACTTATATTAAGAGTGCAATGTGAATCCTTACAGAATTGCCCGGCTTTCCTTTGACACTCGAATCCGATTTTTTAGAATTAATTTCTCAAAGCTTTATCATAGCTCCGAGATCACATTAACATTTTGCTTGGATATCACTCACAAAGACTTTGAAGTACAAAGTAGCCGCCTTTCACAAAGATAAACCCTGGAATCCTTTTTTCATTATAGGCAGCCACTGCTACAATATAAATATGGATTTCAGTGAGCACAAATAAAGCCACGTGGGCTCTGTGGTCTTGACTCGTCTCTGCTGTCGGTCACAACATATTTCAGGGGGGCAAGACCACAAAAATAAGTCAAAGTCTTGAGAAGTGGCAGCGGGATTACATGGGCGGATTTAGCCCTGCATGCGGGACTAAGGTAATGATGTATAATCTTACTTATTTTTCTCAGAAGTGTAGTTTTATTATGGAATTAACATGCTGAAAGGGACAAACCTCTATATAGATTACCTGGCTGCCAGCAGGGCCTCACACACACACACACACACACACACACACGCACACGCATACGCACACACACACGAACAATATTGAGAGACTGAATCGGGAGTTTGATGAGTTCATCCTGTTTTAGCTGAGCAAGTACAAATTTCAAAGTGCAAAGAAATTGAATCGAAATTCTCCCTGACCTCTGAGGATGGTTCGGATAGGAGGGGAAAAAAAATCATTTGCATCACATTAATTCCTGCAAAACAATGCTGACAGATAACACATTTACTTCCTGTATTACTTTCCAAAATCTAATTTCCTTCACATCCCTTAAGTCCACTTTAAAAGACTGCCAAAAAGCAGTACGTTTTGGCAGCCACCTTGGAGAAGGAACCGAGGGAACACCTGTGCTGCTATACATCATTGATCACTGTGAGGGAATGTGTCCTCTGTATGTGACCCATTCAAACGATAAAACAGCAGTGGTCAGCATCGGTGCAGCCCCTTTGGTGCTTTGGTCAAGGGCGGTGGTACAGGCACTCCTGCATAACGAAACCCCAAAGAGAAACTGTCCCAGTCGGCCGTAATAGCATCCGGGTCATTCTTGCTTTGAGGTGAGTGTTAGCCAGCTCTTGACCTGTTACCTCAATCACATTCAATCTGGGCTGCGCCTTCACTGCTCCTTACTACAAGTGTTGCATAAAATCCCATCGCTGGGATTGCATCACCTTTCCTTTCACCTTGCCAGTGAGTCAAATCCTGCCAGGTGATCAACTCCTGCTTCATTAACTTTCAGCTATTTACCGTGACGAGGCTTTCCTCCATATAACAGGCTTTTTTTTTTCATATATAAATGATTAACTCCTTTTACCATGTTCCCCTTAAAAATGCTTCCTTAAGGACAACTTTCCTTGTAGAATCCAGTTTTGTATCGGACAGCTTGATGAACGGAACCCACTGACACCAAACTACAAGAAGGATAGAAAGCTGTTTGTACGACAGACCAAATAAAAATGTAATATCATGCATATCATATTGTGTTAATGCAGAACTTGCAGTCCAGTCGAATGAGGACAGCAGTACCAAGTTGGATCCTGATTAAACTGCTAATTGTGTCCTTCTCATCAGATGTGGAAGCACGGATGGTTGTATCTAATCTCGTGGCCTTAGGGCCGACCTGGGGGCCAGACAACCGCACCTTTCCCCCTCCTCCGACCAGGCCAAAGCAATTACAACTGCTGTTTCAGACACAAAACCTGTGTCACTCATGCAATTAACAAGCTCCAGGGGAGCCTGGGCAACCAGAAAAGGGACAGACTGGGTACACAGCATGAATGATAAGAGGCATGAGAAAGGATGGGAGCGAAGAGGACATGCAGGGGAAAAATCACGAGTGGATCATGTCAGGTTGCCAGGTTTTAGTGAACAGCTAGTGGAGGCGTAGAGCAAACTGTCACTTTTTTTTTACTATGGAAAGAAAACATCTGAATTTGTGACTCAAGGATTTTAATGCAACATATAATTTTTTCGAAGACATATTTGTGTCAACCAAAAAAAAAGAAGATACTCCATTATAATACAAGTGAGACAAATATTGTTTTCACTTCCAAGTATCTTTGGGCAGAGACTTTGGAGAGAGAGAGAGAGAGAGCCTGGAAATTACCGATCTATATTTTGCCTCTATATTCTACATTCATCCTTGTTGTGAAGATGATTCATCACAGCTGTGACAGAGAGAGTATAATGTATTACAGCTCCCACAAGCAACAGCAGTTATCGAGGCGAGGTGTTCATTTTATTCAGAGGCACGTTCCATTATCAGCCAGGGGAAACCGAGCATCCCGGCTCCTTTCCACCGCATCCACACCATCATGATCCTTATCTGCATTACCTTGCATGTGACCAGTTTCATGTCCCCCCATTGCAAGCCTCATTAGAATCTCTAATCCTCGTGCTATGAGCCAGTTCTCCGTTCATCTGCTGCTCTTTTGATCAAAATATCCCTTCTTTGCCTCGCACCTTACAACTCCTTCCTGTCCAAGTGGGGAAGATTGCACACAGGTTAGAGAGAGAAACCCCAAGGTGTCTGCACTGACTGGGGATGTAAGAGTAATTGAAGCTGTCAAGAGGAGAGATGGATTCCTCGGCCCCTTGGTCTCCACCCAGTCATTGTTCATGAACTAGGGCTGCTAGACAGCTGTCGGTACCTGCCAGCTCTGACAGATGCTTGCTGTCAGTCGGTCGGGGACAGTTCACCGTCTGCGTCATCGTCTCCATCCCATCCATTTGATATGAAGCCAAATAAAAGGAGGATTGGGAGAACGTCCCTAGGAGGTGCTTCAGCCCTTTGTTGAACAGACAAAAAGTAGATTAGCTGAAAATACATATATCATGGAGAACCCTTCTTTTCATTCTAACAAGCATCTTTGGTTCTGATATGCTACTTACATATGTTTGATGGGTTGGTTCCATTCATCTTTATAGCCAAAATGCTAAGAGCGCCTTTGCTCTCCATTTGGCATCCAGGCGGCACCACCAGAGCGACTCCATCTTCGACTCTTCATGAGATCACGAGGGACATCAGGTACTTTAATAGTCCTCTAGCATCTTTGAGCGGTTGAACCCGAAGCGTACAATGGAAAGTGTGAAAAACCTCCATCCCTTGAGCTCTGCCTATTTCCTCGTCTTTGTGCGTGTGTGCAGAGGCCGAGGGGGGAAAAGATGAATAAGAAAGTGCATTTGCTGGGAGACAAGCAATATATTCTCCTGAATGGTACAAGAACATGCAATCTGAGCTGGGGCGGATGTGTGGGTCCCTGCAAATAAATTGTCATCTATCACCGGCTAATGCACATCCTCACAAATACTTATAAGCCCACACATACATCTCAGGGCAATGCGGGTTCGGTTATTGGAGAAAGATTTCCCAATTCCCTTCCGCCTCTTGCATGCTAATAAAAAGAACCATTAAAGGATGTCGCAGCGGGTCGGTGGGAGGCTGATCCATTACTGCGAACCCACAACTGTCTTTTGAATGGTTGGCAGAGAGGAATTGGCTCAATCAGAGATGACGACCAAAGTGGCATCACGACTAGCAAGCGTGTCACGTAGCTAATTCAATCCCACAAACCCATGAAGCAATTAATTCACGTCAATACAAATACTGCCCATCAGGAAGCGGAGGTCTTGCGGCTGTGTTTTTGTGTGTGTGCACGTCTCTGTGTGAACATGCTCAGCGATGTGGACCTGGAAGAGCAGGTGTAATTGGGTGTGGAAGAAAGGGAACCCTGTGGTCTCCCTGGTTAAATGAGATCAGACAATCTTCTCCTCTCAATTAACTCCTGAGACAGCAGGCACATTGTCCCAACACAGATTTGTTATTATTTCTCTGATCATGTTGGACTCCAAAACGACGCAGCCGACAGTCAGATGACACAATAACGATCATTCACTAAAACCAGCCTGCCGGAGCCGGAGTCGGGCTATCCCGCCTCACACTAACTTAAAGGGACAAAAACGTTTGGAATCAGTCCAAAAACCAGCAGCCGCAGAATGTCGGCAACGGTGCATTTGTCTGCGTCAACATACGTCCACTAACAGTGCTTGCTTTTGCCACTGAGAGGATCAGATTATCATCAGTGTCTCACAGCCTTATAGACAGGAATCCCTGGAGAGATGGACCTTTTTGTTTACCTTTCACTCTGGCTTATTGAGGGATGAGTTAAGTTATCCTGCTGTGCTTCCTGTTAAGCTAATATGACCTCCGCTCTGTCTGCGGCAGGTCTCTGAGCTCTTGGAAGATGTTCCCTCCGGATTTCTTCTCCTACTTGACTTGCAGGATGACTCCTGATCAAAACGACCATGGAAATGATAGTGTAGCGTGTAATTTTGTTGCCACAATTCAGAAATGCTCCAACCTGAACCATTGTTTATTTATGTATTCTTCAGTTTCCTCATCAGGGCAAAAAATCTACTGGCTGAACCTGCTTCTTTGGTCGGACAAATGCAAAACTACTTTCAGGCTGCAGATGGCAACAGAAGCAGGTCCTGAACAGATTGGCTGAGGTGATGGAGAGGCACAGACAGGACAAGAGAAGAGGTCATGGCATTCAGGTGATCAGATAACGGGGAGACAACACAAGCACCACGCCAAGAGTTCCTTCAATGATAGTTCAGGACTGGAGAGTGAAAGCCCGTGTTGACGGGAAGCTCCAGCTCCCCAGTGGGGCCAGTTTCCGCCCAGATGTAATGATGTGGTGGTCCAGCAACACCAAGGCCCTGCTCCTCATTGAGATAGCTGTCTCAAAGGAATTCACATATTCAGATTGGCTCCTGAGCCTAAGGATGGGAGCGTTGAACCTTCATCTAACTGGTAGATAGAGGTGGTATTTTTTTCGATTTACAAGCTGCTGGTATGAGAAGAAAGGAGTAACACTGAACGTGAAGGTTGACTGCAGGGGATCGTTCCTGTGATGCTACAGTCCCCTACAATAAGAATCTGAGACCTGTCAGTGGCAGAACAAGCATTTTCAGTGGACGTACTTGGACAGTGATGAATGCAGCGGCTGCAGCCTGTCTGTGGTTGCCCATCATAGCTATGACACATAAGAAGAAAAACTCTAACTGGGTTTGAGTGCTTTGGTAATGCTGAAGATGAACGGCTTCTGTGGTAAATCATTAAGCCTCATTATTTCTATAAAGGAAACCTCACAAGAGAATGCAGACCAAGATGTGCAACCAGCCAGAAAGCAATGACCAGTGGGCTTAATGAGTTTCTCCCAGTCAATATCTCAATGCGATGAGATCAAGACATGCTGAGACAACATTTCTCGTTCTCGATGAAGCATTTCAGGTGGAAAGGTGCGAAGCCGATGTCAGTCGCATGGTGTGATACTGAGGAGGCAGGAGGAGGGAAGAGAGAGAAAACAGAAGAGGCGGTAAGACAAAGGCTTCCTGCTTGTGGCTGCTGGAGTAGACGAAAGCGGGGGACCGGCTTGTCTGGTTCTGCAGGCATAAACCGTCTGCATTTAAATGCATCTATGGAGAAGCAGGGAACCTTAAGAGCTCCAGCTCCATCACCTCCCTTTGTTCCCAAACCTCCTATTCCCTGTCTTATCTGGATGGGTTGCCCCCTTGAATTCTGATGAAGGAAAACTAGAAAAACCTCCCTCTTTCCCGAACTCCCTCCCTGCAGCACTTCATCTCTCTTCCAACCTCCATCCATCTTCACCCGCCTGTTAAGTTTTCTGATAACGGTGTCTTGGATGAGTGATATTTTTCAGGTGGCGTTGCGATTTGCATACGACGGCGGCGTAGTAATGCAGGAGTTGTTCTTAAAGAGGAACAATATGAACATCATCTTCAACAATGCATCAACAAACTGTTGGCTGTTTATTTATAGATTGGAGACAAAAATAAACAAATAAAAACAGGAGAAAACATCAGTCTGTCAAGACGCCTGTCTGTTTTTTTTTTCCACACAGGAATAAAGAATGAGCTGCTGAGAGAGATTTTTTTCCAAAGGTCTGATGACACATCAGCATTTCCCTCGGGTTCATATGCAAACTCTCGGTGCATCCGAGTGCAGCGCTACAGTAGTGAAGTCATGTCATTGTCATACATGTCCCACATATTATGGGTGACGCCGCTTTCACGTCGGAATTCATGGCAACAGAGTCAATTACATTAGAAACAAACTGCTGACACGGAGCGACTCGCAGTGTGGTACATCGTGAATAAGAGCTATGGATGAGCGGGTCAAGGTACAAACTGCATAAACTTGTCGGGGCTGTAATCCGTCATACGCTGCAGATTGGCCGGGAGTAATGAGCCTTTACATTACACTACATAGAGAGCTGATTCTGCGGGTGTGCTAATTTACACAGTCGAATTACGGTTCGATTTTCACCTAACAAAGACTCAGCAACATTCACCAATCAATAGGTGTCAAAGTGCCCCCTGCGTCAGGTAATAGATTTGACGGGCACTCGCACACTGATCTTCCAGCACACAATACGTAAGGCAGAAAGTGAGGATGCAGGGGAGGGAGGGGGGGAGGCAACAGACTGATGGAAAGCACAAGAGACAACATAATAGAAAAGAAGTTGTAGACAGTTGGATAGACTTTTTTTTTTTTTTTTTTTCAAAGTCAAAATAAAATACCCACAAACATCTTTGTAATATCTTCTCTCACTGACATAAGGCACTGTGGCGTGTGACAAGTGTTCCCTCTCGCTGACGAAGACTGCCCCGAGTGTTTGTCAAAACGACAAAAAAAAGCAAGTGATATCGCGTACAAATGAAGAGTGATGCTACACGGCGTCGAAGAAGATCCCATTTTTCTGGCTTGTGTTGGGCTTAACAGATGCCCTGCTCAGCCGCCTGCCCGGCGTCCTCTCTGGGGCGGCCAGGCTCACCAGAGTAATCCACGGATCCGACTAGCTGTGGAAATTGAGCCTGATGGTAATTGATTGCACATAACCTGATTCAATTACAGAAAGTTCATAGCTAGTGAGGGATTAAAAAAGTTTGAGAGCGGATTTTATTTGTCACAGCCTTCTTCAAGGTCAGTTCACTGCCTGCAGGCACCGGGAGGGGAGGGGAGGGGGGGGGGGAGGGGAGAGAGAAGGAAGTGGCTGACAGAGGGCCAGCCTGACAGCTCAACAGAGCCGACAGCTGGCTGAAGCAGACGTTGAAGGACAGGTGGATGAGCTGATTCTGGTGTCAGGGGGCGTGGTCCATTGATGGTCCAGAATCCCTGTCTCCATAGTCTCGTGGGTCCATGGGACGTCCCCTCGGCTCGGGCAGCCTGGATGCAGAACAGCAGAAACAAAAACCAAATCAAAAGACTGTGAGTCCTTAAACACTTATTTCACAAACACAGACTCTCCACGCGTCATGGAAGTCAAACAAACCTTTGTGAAATCTAATCAGCTTCAAATCAGAGTAGAAATGATCCATTCTGTCGGTTTTATATTGGCAGCTGTGCAGCGACAGAGACAAAGTGATAAATTACGGGGACCTGTTACAATCCGAGCCTGCTGATAAATTCAATTTCACTGGAGACAGTCGTCACTAATCATGTGCTCTAATTGGACAATGTCACAGAGGTGACGGAGCTCTGCTCCCTCTGAGGAAGCAGCTCTCTTTCTCTAACTTCTTTCATTTGACCCATTTCTTATTATAATTTTCCTCCTCAATCTACCTCATTAATTTGTGCATTGAATTAACGCTGTAGGCTACGGCTGAGGTAGCAGCAGCCTGGAACTCGCGGTTCGACGATGTAACACACGCCGCCTTGACACGGACCACAACAGCTGGAACTGGTCCAGCACCGGTTTGTAGGGTCACATCCTCCAACGTACTAAGTTCCACACCATCACCTCTGTTATCGGAGCTCTTTTTAGTGTTTTAATAAATGTCAGTGAATATAAATAGAGTAGTTGTAGAGCGCCATGGCGACACCAGCGCACAAGTATGAATGCTAACAACACTTTCCCACTGAACCCACACGAGATACAGTTAATAAGACACAACCTGGATTAGAAAGACAATCAACTGTTGTACCAAACTTGATTCCAAAGTAATATTTCTACAGAAAATGTCGTCGTGTTTACATAATAATTCTGTTATTTGAATGCAAATTTCATACGAACTGCATTCACTGATAAGAGCATTTGTTTGCCTGGCGTCAATTAACCAGGTACATCTGTATGCACCCACGGTGCAGGGCTTTGTTCTCTTCTTGTTAGATTTGGAAGGAGAGTGACAATCAATAAGGCGATAGGTAATTCGTCCATAAAGCGATGCTGTCGCTCATACGAATGGCTGCACAACACGGGCAACTGAACGAATGAAAAACCGACCCGAAAAAAAGCCCCGTGACGAAATACATATGATGGCGACTGTGTGGAGAGCTTCTGGAAGCAGAAGGAAGAGGATGAAGTAGGAAGCCATGATAAGTTCTAAAGCTTATATAAAGCTATAGAGCTCAGATACCCTCCAGAAAGAAGCGATGTTAGCAATTTTGCAGGTATTTGGTCAAAAAGCAACATACTGGGCAAAATACTTATCAAAATCAATGCTGAAGGTGACAATGACAATCTGTATAATCCTTATAATAGTTGTGAACCTTGTGATGAAGCTACAGGGAAATCAGACTTATGAGGATCAACTGTTTCGGGATTGTGAATGTGTGTGTTTAAAAAGTTTAATTCATGCGATATTAGGACACAAGGAACAGTCAGGGGACAACATGAGGATGCATCATCTGGGGAGCAGGAACCTTCTTATCTGAACCCATTGAATAGTTGCTGAGATGTGTCAGTCTGGATTTCAGTTGTAGATTGACCGACGACTAACGCAGAGCTGTGTTGTTCGGTAAACAAATACAGGATACGAACTCAAAAAGTTGGCTGTTTGAGTAAAGTTTGTAATCCTGTGATACTTGATTTGGCTCAAATAAAACTTTTCAACTGCTGAACTTTAAATCTTTTAATGTTCTGTAAAATGTTACACATACGGTGCATTAAAAATAAACGGTATTTCAACGGTGGTGAAGCTCAGGTGACGGTTACAACAACAACATGTTCTATTATTCATGCAGCTTGCAGTCTTTAATGTTGTTTACCTTCACTTAAACCGGGAGTTTAGAATAATGTGAGGATAGAAAACTTTCACCACAAACTGAAAGAAATAACAAGCATTCTTAGAATTTGATGAAATACTGAAATACTACGGTTGCCATGAGAACGGCTTCAGGACAAAAGGATGTACAATTATCGGCAAAGAATCCTGTAATTTTAACAGAAGTGGCAAATCGATGAATTCTAGTTAACCTTCTTCTGGTATTGTGTTGGTTATTCAGAGATATTAAATGGTCTCAGCCTCCCGTCTCTCAGTAAAAGACACATTTCCATCCCTCTCTGCTAAACATTCTCCCACCTACACCGCCTACATGTTCCTGCCCATGCTGTGAGTAGCACAAATCTCTGAGAAGAAATAAATCAACATGGCTGTTTAATAGGCAGGAATATCTCGCTGAGCTGCTCCTGAGTGTTCCTGTCTGACATACTTCTGCTGGCAGAAAACAAAGAGCTACTTCCTCTCCCATCCCCATCACCTCTGAGAGGAGCACATCACACATCCTGCCATCAGAGAGTTCTAAATATACTAGCTCTAAAAATGCTTAGTGGTCAAGCTCTAATGATCCTGTTCCAGGTTTTAGCAAAAGCGACAGCACACACGCACACATCTTGGCATCGAGTGCCAATTTCATGCCTGCCAAACGAGATGATGTTGGACATAGAGCATACACCCACACACAGGGTTAGCTGCTGCAGCCCTACCATCTCTCCTCACTGTACATCCCGGAGATTAATTATTCTAAAGTGCTGTTCCCATTCGAAATTCCTGGCAAAAGTTACCACATGTACTTTCATCCACCGTACTAATTTTACTCCGTATTCAAATTGTCTCCAGCATCACAAAGGCTGCTAAGTCTTTGTTGTCAGCGCGGCACAAAAAGTCTGCATCGAGCTGAGCCCGCTGCTCTCTCAAGCAGCTCCCTCCGGTCGGAGATGCCGTTCGGGGGTAAAACGTTGGCAGTTACTTGTGTAAAGCAATTTCATCTTGCATCTTCAGTCAACCGAACCAGTCACCCTGCTTTGTATAAAAAAAATAAATAAAAAGTAATTACAAATATATTCATATGGCACAAAGCGCGGGCCTCTACAATGGAGGCAAATGAACTATTTATATTCAGATGGTCCTTGCTAAGCCTTAGGACACATGGATGTAATAACTTATTTATTCCACCCGCAGGAAAAGGCCATTACTTCAGATAGATGGAGGGAGAGAGGCAGTGAATGGGATGGTGAAAGAGAGAGAAGACAGAGAGGGGCTTAAACATGCAACAAAATGTCAGTGGGTGGGTGATAAATTCCCTACAAGTTAAAGCCCAATGCTTTGTTCTCCTCTTCCGTCTGTTCATCTTCTCTGGCCTAATAAAAGATCACTTTGTGAGAGTGTGTGTGAGTGTGTACTGTATGTGTGTGTGTGTGTGTGTGTGTGAATGGGCGTCTCGTTTCTGTAGCCTGGGTTCTTTTGGACCATGACTTATTCATAAGCTTTAATGCAGTCGATGTATTATTGATCAGGACCGATCATTGCCTCCTCCCCTTGGTGTGACCATGGCCTGGGGACGGGGCAAGATATGGCTACTCCAGAGCTCCCTGTCTGGGCTTCAGTGAACCACACTAGCTGTGGGACAGGAAGACGGGATGGGAGTGAGTGTGTGTGTGTGTGTGTGTGTGTGTGTGTGTGTGGTGGGAGGGTGTTAAGAGTTTTTATAGCACTGATAGAGCAGCATAAAGCTAATCTTGCAAATGACTCCTCTTTGTATGAACCCGAAAAAGTTTCTACAATGGCCCTAAAATGAACCCATCACTCATGGGAGAAAAACCTCTGGCTCCCCGCGAGCTAGACAGAACGAGGGAGCGTTGCATGATATTGCTTAGGCTATGACTTTTGTCTCTCTCATTCTATTCCTATTTTGGCCTCAACCCCGTGGAGCTCTCTGGGAGATAGAAGAGGGAGGGGCTCTTACCCTGATTAAGTTTGAATTCCCTGCTCCTGGCAGAGAAGCTGCGGGACTCCTAAGTCATCATCCAGAAACACTCCCATCACACTGTGGCAGCCCTGCCAGCTTGATCCGGCCTCGTTGCCATATGAATTACACTGCAGCAACTTGGATATGCTGCATGTGTATGTGTGTGTTTGTGTTCAATGATGACGGGAAGGAAAAAGGGAGGAGCTGAAGAGCTAACTAGGGGTTACAGACAGGGGAGCGAGGTTCTTCTTGATTAAGCAAAGAGGTTGAATGAGAATAAGACTGTGTACACAGCACTGGTGGCAATCACCCACAGGGGAGAATAAATACTGCAATTTGCATTTCCAAACAGTGGTGATGCCGTGTACGCATACTCCATCACCTAAGATGGCAGGGCCCATTTCTCAAGCCCTGAGGGCCTATGAGGTTTGGCCTAATGAGAGAAGATCCTTAATGGTTACTGAAAGAGCCCACGAGGACAGACTCTCACAATTACTCTCCATTGAAGCAGCGCACTCTTCCACTACTTAATGAAGTAAAACTTGTCACTTCTGCAGGATGATTTAACACTACAAACAGATTGGCGACGAGAGATAACTGCGTTATGGAAAAAATAGATCAAATAGGAGAGAAGAAAAAAGGAGGGAGGACTGATGAGAGTGAGTGTAAATTGATTAAGAGATGGAAAACTATCAGAAAAAAATGATTTGACTGGCCACTGTCCTGGATGGGTTTATATTCTTCTCCTTTTCTTGACGTCTTCTCGACCAACGTCACCTCTGATCTCTATGGATTTATCTTTCATCTGACAGCCCTGGATGTGTAATTTAGGAATAGCCCCTGCAGACACCTTTCATTAAGAGCACCCCTTTGATCTTCCCCAACACCTTGCACTGCAATGATCCTGCCAGCTTGAATTTGACATATAGATATATCCTAATGAGGCGACATGTGAAGGAAGAAGAAGTGACTTGCGACACACGGAGCAAATGAAGAAGATCCGGAGTCCTGGCAGGAAATGACATCGTCTCAATCTCGTTTTTAAGTTTTCTATTGAAGTTTCACCCAGGTCACTCAGGCCGTGATCGGATAAAGTGCTTTTGTTCTTACGCTCGAATGAAAAGATAATTGAAGCGCTGCAGGAACAGAGAGGGAGCAAGAGGTTAAAGACTCTAGACAACTTTCATCTTTCTCTTTGATATGCGATCCAAAATTAGACAATTTGTTCTTTGAAATAATCTCAACTGAAGTAACACAGGAGACAACGCGGGGCTGTCGGCCCAGACTACCTCCGTACGGTGTCACAGGGAACGGTCCTGGGAGCCTTTACACCTGCACTAAGAGCCGTCCATGTTGATAACAGGTCCGAAGGGCCTCCTACAGAGTTAGGATGAGCCTACTAAGCTTAATCAGGCATTTATCTATTTTCCTTTTCACCCAATCCTGGTTTATTTGTATTTGCGTTCTCATCTTCTTTTATAATTCACCTGCTAGCACAGCCTCTTTCCACCATGGCAGAAAGAGGAAATATGAGTCAGTTGTCAGTTAAGGAGAAGTGAGAACTCTATAACAGTCGGTGGTGAGAGGCGGCTGTGTGGGCGCAGGTGCTGCCAGCTGTGGAGGTGTCGGAGGTGGATGGTAGAACGGACGACTCACAGCTTCATGACCGTTTTACTCTTTGGATTTTTCCGACCACTGACACACAGGATTTGTATTTCCTGGCAGTTATAGGTGTCATAGGGTTATTAAAGGAACTAGACAGTACTCGCGTACAGCTTCTAGAAACGTTCTACCTCAAGCAAAAATGCAAACAATGTTCTCTAAAACAATACAAACATGTGATCGGAGGCAAAGGAAACAACACGACACTCTACGTGATGAGAGAATAATTTACACCAGTGCCAAAAATCATCACTCAGCATTTTGATTATAAAAGTGTAAATCGAATTATAGCCCCCATTTATGTAGCGACCCCTGTTGAGCTACAGTCAGGGCTGCGCTGGCTTTGTTTACACAGTGATTTATTTCCCCAAAGATATTCTGCTTCTCCTCATGATATGACCAGAACAAACTGCCAAAGGAAATATGGTTAAAATTTTATATTCATTCAATCTTCATTTAATTCTCTGGTATTTTTAAAAAAAACCAAAAAAAAACAATAGAATGCTGTTAAAACACAGATAAATCTATTAAAACAGTTCCAAAATAAGACAGGGAGGTTTGTGATTATGGTTTTAAATTGAGCATAAATTAGTTGCTTTTTCTTTTTTCATAAATTACATCTCAGTAGGCCAAATCTGAAATTGCTTTAACATTCCTTTTTTTCCCTCATCTAATTATAGGGGAGCTTCTGTTTCTGGAAAAGAGCCGATCGTTTGCCACAGTTCACTGACAAGATTGCCTCTATGGCATTTGAATGTCATCTCCTCATCAAGCCGGCAGCAAAATAAATTATATGTGGTGGCTCAATGTTCAATCCATTTGCATTGGATACGTGCAAGCTGTTATAGTGAACATCTGGCTGCAGTAAACAACACGGAATCTGAAAGACACTGGAAGAATTCTGAAACCAATCACAAGTATCCGGCTGTGTTGGTCCTGACCATCCAAACCATTTCCTCTCGGCTGAAGGTGACAGTTCGTCTTCCTGACCTTAGCAAAGTGGCTGCACATCCCAATAACCTGTACTTACACACAACTGCTTGACCTGATGATTTTGTAATGGCTCCAACAGACAGCCCTAATCTTTCTCAGATCTGCAATGAGCTCCTTGTTCTTTCCTGTGTGTTGTGTGTTGGTCAGTACTAATGGATGCCGTCCAACAAGCCCTTGATATGTTGTCATGGAGAAGCTACCGGCTGCAGTCCATTTTAGAGTTTAGAGGTCAAAAGTAATTACGCTTGACTCCAAGATTAATTAATAATCCAAGTAGATGTATGAGTACTTTTGACCCTGTGTGTATTTATTAAATATTTATGATGTACAATTATCTGCCCCTGAAAGTACCTATTCAAAGAAACCATTGAAAGTCCAATATTCATGTCCGTCAGTGCAAGTGAACTTCCGTTTGCAACTGCAGCTGATAACTCAGATACGAGCCAGGATATCATTTATCTAAATCCCACCGGTCTTCATGTACATGCATTTTCATTTGGAGATGGAACAAAAAAATGCTGAAATGTACGATTTTCTACCCGCATTGAAATTAATTCTTAATGCCTGAGGATCAGTGAAGAGTGAAAACAAACGTACATGCCAAACCAGGAGCCTACTATCAAGACGCCTGTTCTCAGCTGACTGAATAATTGAGTGCCAACAGTCACAGTCTCTACCTTTCAAACTCACTGGTTTATCCCTACTGCTCACTGGATATCTCCCCTGAACAATGCAACACCCTGTTGTGTTTCCAGGCTGTTCCAAAGATGTAATCGCTTCATGGAGGAAGTGAAGAGACAAGGCACAACAATAGACAATACATTATGGTACAAGGGACAAAGAGCCAGGGGGTTGTTGAATATGACCCCTTTGTGTGTAGTGCAGCATGAAAAATGGGAGAGGCGAGGATAAATCCATCTCATCATCCACCAGATGCATTGCCTCCAGTGGACCCCATGCATTCAAACTCATGTTCCGACATGTCATTATTGTAAGACGCACACAAGGACGTGCGGTGCATACCTCTCCATCCGAGGATTGCGTGCAGTCTTGGTGATGCATGTATTATCCCGAGGATACCTGCGTACAGACCGTGAACAGTCAGGCTGAAGAGCCAGTGAGGCAGAATAAAAGAGTAAGCTGATGCTCAGCCGTTGAGAACAGTCACACAGGTTCCTCCGTGCCGAAGCAGGTGTGAGGAGTCGGATGATTACGTTATCCCTCAGTGAACTAATTTCCAACTCACTTCAACACAGGTGCCTGCTGTTAATCACACAGAGGAATGAACGCGGAGCCGTTCAGATAAGAAGCATTAAACCACTGTAAAGACCCAATCTCACATTGGCTCATTTAGTGATTTTACACTTTTACTGAGGTCACAGGGGTGCTAGAATTAACGGGGGAGAACTGCAGCAATCACATCCATGTAGCCCGCACAAACAAAACTGCTCATTAGTGCGAATGTCCAATTAGAACTGGCCTGGGCACAAAGACAGACATCTCTTATTAATGGCTTGTGGTGTGTTGTATAGCTGTAAGAGGATGATTGCATGGGGGAAATATACCATAATACTCTCATTAAAGAAAGTCTTCACTGTGATGTGATCCAACAATCACCCGCAGTAGGTTAGCACAAGCGTCTTCCTTCCAAATTTTCCAGAGTTATTAAACTCTTGGGGCAAAAATTAAACAGCAATGAGGGATGTTAAGGAGACCCTGGAGGAGGGCAGAGGAGATCTAATCACCATAATGGCCATTATATAAGAAGACGGAGGGGAGAGAGGACAGACATGTTGGAAGTAGCCTGCTAACAAGACGTTCAAAACTTAGGATGCTATACTACATGGCTCCTGGTATATTTCATTTGCACTACTGACAAACACTTGCAGCAATTCATTTTAATGCGTAGTAAAAGTCGGATGCATGAAAAAGACCCAAAGGTGTGTTAATAAAAAGAGATAAGTGGGTCATGGTTGTCTACTAGCTCCGTCTCCTTATGATACAAACTAAGTACTGTTTAGTGATTCACTTCCAGACGGTGTTTATAAAAGAATCATGGAGTGGTGCTGCTCAACGGGAGCTCAGTTTATAAGTTGTGACAAACTGCTTAAAGCTAAACTGATGGTTCATTAGATGAAATGGACGAATAAAAAAAAAAAGGGGGGCCCTTTTGTAAAGAAAGAAAATAAGGATTAAGGCCCATTTGGACAGAGATACTAGGATATTACTCACCTCTGCAGAGGTGGAAAGAGTAAGGAGGGACTCCTTAGTATTATTAAATTAATGTTAGTGTTGTACAGACAAAGGCTGGATCCATATGTTTGTCAGCAATCTAAACATTTGTAACTGCTCGTCTTACAGAATCTTCATCATGATGCCATTATCATCATGTCCAACATACCAACATTACTGCTCCTCTGATGAGTCGTCTACAACAGTGATGATTCTTCTAATATCAGGATAATGGATGAACAAAACAGTCATGCGCATTTTTTAGGATTTTCAATAATTAACTCAGTGAGCTCCCACCTGGCATGCAGGCATTCAGTGGATGTCCGGGGATCCTTCATGCTGCCTTAAAAAAAAACATGTCAACTTTAAATGCAAACTATGTCTATGGCTTAAAATTGAAATTTCGGTAGTATCTAATACTCCTTTTGAAGTTTGAATTTCAAGCTCACAAGAGTGAGGAAGTCAGAGAAGACACATTGGAGAGATAAACTTATCTGTCCTTCTAAAGCACCCAGCATCAGCTTAGAGGTAATGAATAGTGAGCGTGTTTTGCTGTCCTCTCTCTCCCTTCTTACATTACACTACATTCTGCCTTTCCTTTCCTTATGTGACTTCAACTTCACAGGTAGTTTTTATAAGTTTCCCAAACTCTGTCCCTCATTATGACTCGTTAATCATTACGTCGGACGCCATATTTCTTAACTATTTTATGTCATGGATCCAGGGTTACCGAGGTGTGTCCTTCCAAGTCTGATCTGCATGTGAGCACTGAGCTGGCGCTGTCACACTGCCATTATGAAGACTGACTGGTCACAGCAGTGCCCACACACTTGGCAGGCTGGCGGACCTCCCCCCTGTCGCCTCTTTCAAACGGCCCCTTCTCTAACGGCAGACTGCCGGCGCCACCTTAATCATGAACTGCCAGGTGCCCCAGTACACTGACCCGAAATCTGGCGTTGCTCCGGAGAGCATTTTAAATTAAAAGGCTGTTTACACCAAACTTGAATCAATTTTACTGACTCCCCCCTTTTGTCTGCACTCTCCTCTATCAGAGATGGAGGGTTGTCAGGGGCGCATATGGCGAGGAGAGGAGAGAAATGTGTTTGTCTATGAGACTGAGAAAAGCAGATCGGGCTATAGAACAGACTGGCTATTAGGCAAAGCCTTCTGTCACATGAAAAATCCCCGCTCCTCTGTATCCAAGCTCTGTCATCCAAGCCCTCAGTGTGAAAGACACGCAGACAGACAGCCCAGAAAACCTGGGCTCCAGACTGTCACCACTCTCATCTTTGCTGATAAAAGTATCAAATGCCTCATGCATCCCTCCCTGCTTTCTCTTCTGCAGAATGCGTAATGCACTGTGGAAGAGACGCTTCCCTCAGGGTGCGGCACAAACGTCTTCCTCTTGTAGCAAACAATTAACGGCTATAATCTCAGTAACAAAACCGTAAAAAGGAAGTCTCTTCTACATGCGAATTCTCGCTGACTTTACCGGCAGGTTTGCACAAACTGAGACTTACTTTGATTTAGTTTTTTGTCTGAATAGATATTTGCTACTACAGTTTCATGTAGTACTGCAACACAGTGAAATAGTCGAGGGGCTTGACAGCTCCCAAGTGCTTCCTGACTAATAAAACGTTTATGGGTACTAATGCATCCTATAACGCGTCAGTCATAAAGAAAAAAAAAAAGCTTTCTCCTGAATGTGAAATGCCCCATTTTTAATATTACATCATTTGGGAACTCAAAGCAGATAAAAAAAAGTTAAGAATTATATTTGCATGTACAAGTGAACAGAAGACGTGGCTTCTGTTTAAAGCCGATGTGTTCTATCATTTAAAGGTGTTTAATAGTTAAGAAAACACAAGTGAGCAATTGTCTGGTTCAGAACGGAGAACCCTGACATGCAAATGGGACCCTCGTCAGAAGAGGAAATTAATTTTTTATTCACGTCTTTCCCTTCACAGAACAACGAAGGATTAAGGTGATTTTGCAAAGTGCAAGCTAAATCTCCCATTAGAATCCCGGGGTAGTTAAATCCCAAACAGCTCCTCATCCCTCTTCATCCAATACTATAAATCTACATGGTGACAGCGCTTGTCGTGGAGGCTGTTGAATTAAACATGCCAACCTTCCCACATACTTTCCTTTCCTTCACTGGGAGGATAGCTGAGCAGAAGGGGCAGACTGAGGACTGAGAGCAGGAGAGAGGTCTGACAACTGCCCGACTGAACCGACAAACATGTGCCGTGACGCTGTCGCTGTGGTTTAATGAAAGAGCTGTGGAGAGGGAGATGTTTGCCAACAGCGTGATTGTATATGTATGTGTGTGTGTGTGTGTGTGTGTATGTGTGTGTGTATATGTGTGTGTGTGTGTGTGTGTGTGTTCAAGCTCTGTTTCTATCTCGACACTTCATACTCAGGGCCAGAGGTTTGATAAGCCTCTGATTCATTGCTCCTTCCACTATCATCCTCCTACATCTTCACCAAAGCAGAGATCAGACCTGTAATTCCACCCCCAAAGCTTGCACACTGTGATGTGCACACGTGTGTGTACATACATGTTGTCACAGGGGGACCCAGTAGGTGAGACAGAGTGAGGAATCTCTCCGTGTAAATGTCTTTCTATTTCTGTTTGCGTCGGGAAACGTTTGGCTCGTTCTTTCCGTCTCTCCACTAATTAATCTAACCTTGCAAATATGCGTGTGTGTCGTGTTTGTGTGCGTCTGTGAGAGGGAATAATTCATGTTCATACATAGTGTGACAGACTTTGAGTGCCTTTGCTTGTATGTGCGTGAGCATGCATTGCACGCATGACAGGGTGCAAGGCAAAGTCTTAACAGATCCAGTGTGACAATCTGCCTTGTGGACAGAGCACTGGGAGAGGAAATGTACTTGAGAGAGAGAAATGGAATGAAAGAGAATATGCAAGGAGCTTCCGAAGGATTTTGCCTGTTTGTAAATAGGTGACCACTAGAGGAAACTGGGCAGGTAGGAAAGGCAGCTCTAGTCAGGTTCCTGGACATCATATCAGGCTTAACCGAGCCAAACAGTGTTGTTCTCTAATGCTGAACAAAATTCCCCAGCAGATTGCCTACAGCGTGCTACATATCCCATCAGACCGATTTGTGGTAGGAGGATCGGGCAGTTACCGGGGTGGTGATTTGAGCTGACAACATTGACATTTGCTGATCATTACGGTCCAGCTGTTAAAGGATCAGTGCTGATAGGACAAGAAAAATATCTAAAAAGGCAGGCTGCAACTGTATGGAGTGAGAATATGACCATAAAAAGAATCCGTGCAAACCCATTGTGATGAGTTACCCTAATTTATCCTTTGTCTTTAAGGTCCAACTTGGTTTTAATCACCCTACCACCATAAAACCAGCAACACAATTTAAATTAAATCCCAGCAAATGTTCGATACAATCATGCAAAACCAAGATAGTGAACATTGTACTTGCTAAAAAATTAGCATGTTGGCATGAGTTTAGCTCAGAGAGGCGCCTTACAGCTTCACAGAGCAGCTAGCATGGCTGTAATCTGGTCATTAATAGAACATATTCTACCTTATAATATACCTTATTGTATAACTTCATTTCACATTATACTTTACAGCACAAGGCAAATGAGGGTCCCACTGAGACAGATAGAAAGCATACATGCTCAGCACATGAATGACTATACTACGTCAATAATTCATTTAGCACAGAATTGGTAGTAAAAAGGTGATTTTATCACCCCAGCTGCATCCTGCCAGATGTCTTTCTGACTTGTGATGTTGACGGAATCGTAACATCTGTGACTTCACATATCTCGCCGGCGGCAACCTCTTCCTCGGTGCACTTCCTCTGACTTCTTTTTGCCACTTTCCATCTTTTAAAGTAATTGCTTTAGCGTGTAAATACACAAATCCACGTCAAGGCGCTAATACAAAACACACAGACGCACTCGTTTCAGAAGGATCTGTCGTCAGAGGAGGGAAAGTGAGCTGCAATTAACACATTTGGATATGTTCACGACGACAATGTGATTATCGGATTGGACAGCGAGCGAAGTCTGAGGTGGGTAATTAAATAGCAGGTGCAGATTAACTAGACAGGCTGGAAATAAGGGAGCAGTTCTGTATTCATAAATAAGATAATAGCTGTGATGTAACATAAATATGTTCAGCCTCAACTGACACTCAGAGAGGCGGCAACGGAATGAACTTTAAAGAAGTGTGTGTGCATGTATGATGTTCAACACTACATATAAGATAGCAGAAGGTTATCAGGAAGGTGTTTTTTCAAGCAGATATAACAACATATGAAACGCAGGAGGAGATAAAATGCTCACGCCAGGAAGCATTTGGGAGGTTTGCTGTCAGAGGCGAATATGTTCTCGGGGTCAAGAACTTTCTGAAAAATAAGTGCTCTTTTTTCCATTTTCCTTCTTGTACTGCTAACCTGCCCGGAAAGCTCATTGTGGTGTTTTTATCTTCAACATTCACCCTCAGCCCACCTGCAACATTTCTAGTACCACTACTAGTACTTTGCCTTCGTCGTCCCTCGTCATGGCACCATTTCATCCCCACTAGGCTGCTTAGAGAACATACAAGTGTCTTCTTTTAATTTTAGGTGCACAACTGTGGCAGTTCACCCCTGCCACTGAGCCACACACACCCATATTACACACGAGGGCCAGATGACATACTAGTACAGCTTGGTGGGTGCACACACTGGGCCTATATGTACAACCATTAGTATGTTTATCCTGTTATTTCATTTCTGTA
>CAAKHC010013248.1:63793-82908 GCA_901007825.1 Macroramphosus scolopax
CCTCGTCATGGCACCATTTCATCCCCACTAGGCTGCTTAGAGAACACATAAGTGTCTTCTTTTAATTTTAGGTGCACAACCCACCACTGAATGTTCCATTTAGCCTTGGTTCAGTATATATTAATATCTAGAGTATATGTAGAGAATAAGAACTGCGAGGAGAAAACACACCTTTGCACCAATGCGATGTAGCACACAGCAGGAAGAAAGGCGAAGAACTGTATGTCGGGGGGGAGATATATTTTACACACATGGATTAACAATTCATTATTTATAGGTGTTACAGACTCTGCGTCAACGCGCCAGCCCTCGGATGCATCACAGACACTTGATGCCTTATCTTCCTGCACAGCAGGTCAATACTAGAAGCACTCTTCAAGCTCTGGTCAAAGCTCTGTGCACTGCGTCCCAGCAGGCGCAACACACAAGCCAATAGGAAAATAAGAAACGGTCGGCAGCAGTGCCACTACAGCTCTGGTGACATTGAGAATCCTGAATAACATCAATCTTATAAAGGTGGCTATCCACACTGCAGTCAAATCCAATATCAAAAGGAGCCGTTTCTGTTTGGAAGTACATTCATACCCGTCTGGTCTCTTTTACATTTTGACAGCTAGCGTACAGTCATGATTCATCGTCTGAACTTTAACAGGTATTCGATTAGACATCTTCTATTTCCCAACTTGCTCTTTAAACCACATCACACCGGATGGGTTTGATGGAGGAGGGAGACTCCTACATGCAAAGGTATAACAAATGGATAGTGCTCAACAAACCCAACTATAAATAGAGGTTCTTTAGGAGGTGTTACAAGGAAAAGAAGTCATAACAAACGACAAAGATATCAGAACCAAAGACACACATATATTATTCTACTAGTGCCGCCAATATACATGTGGCACATATGCATGTGCATGTGCATACACTGCTACGACCCGCCACATGGGCCGCAACATAACAGATTGCAAATGTTTTATAAAATAACCACCCAACACAGCAAGAGAGTGGTGCACATCAAGTAAATAATATCTGCAGAAAGGCTCCAGGCACTCAATATGCTGTTGTACAGAATATTAAAGAACAGCTGTTAAAGCAAATTAAATTTAGGACAATTAAAGTTGAAATCATTATGTATTGCTGTACTTATTGTATCGTGAGGTTGAATGCCATTTAATCCACACCTCACACAAGACATTTCAAACCCAACCAGTGCAAGGCCAGCGAAGGTGCAGAGGGTCTCCACCCTCGAAAGGATTCCTACAGGAGCCCTAAATATTAAGATGAAGCCCCTCTGCAGACTTGTCCCGTCTCCTGCAGCAGCGGCACACCACTTATACAACAAAACTTACTCCAACAACCTAACGGAGGAGCAGGCGACCTAACACAGCAACACACACTTTTTTAAATATCCAATCTAATTCCTTCGGCGCAACAGCACAAAACAGACGAGCCGAAGCACGCTGATGTTGATGAATTGCTGCAGTCTCATCTTGCTTGAGTAACGAATGCACTACTAGAGCACGCGGAAAACTAAATGCTCTCACCAAATGATACACATGACCAGATGAGGATGAGAGAAAGAAAAAGTTCCTACCCTGGACACACAAAACAAGTGAACAACAGAGTGGGGCAGAACAGCCACAAAGCGAAAGGGACAAGGGACAAACTTACTCACACATCAAGCAACAGCACAGCACAAGTGGCCTCTCTCACACACGCACACACACACAGTGTAGCACGGTATACGACAACAGGTTACTGCAATCTGCAAAGTTCACCGAATCTCACACACACGTGCGAACATGGAAAAGCCACACCCATAGCACACGATAACATACACAGTACCTGCCTTCCCCCAGCTAGCAACATGCAGTGGAGATGCTGAGGGGCACGCACACACAAACACACACAGACACACACATAATCTTAGGCATGAATTATGCATGCTTATAGTCACTTACAATCTAAACACATGTCTTTCTATTTGTCAGTTTGCTGTGTGTGTGTGTGTGTTTTGCATTCATTTGGGACCTAAGACTATGGAATGGTAGGTGGCAGACAGGGAGAAGACACATAGAGAGGAAGAGATATTTCAAAAGAAGAAAGAGATACAGGGTGTAAGAAGAGGACAGTATGAATTAGGAGGTTTAGGCACATAGTCCCGACCGGCAGCTGGGCCACACACGTTGAGATTTAGAAATAACCTTAACCAAAACCCTAACCTAACCTTAACTTTACACCAGGGCTTCGCTCTAAAATTAAAGGATTGACATTATGGAGACAGATTTATGTCCGCACACATGTGGAATAACCACACACACACACACGCACACAAACAAACAAAGAATAAGATGGCCTGTAGTGCAGCAAGTGATTTAAATCTTTCATTAGAGGAGATGCAGCGCCCACCCTGCATTCCTTCATCTCTTAGCTCCGTCCTGTCCTCTGGCCACGCTCCCCTGACACCTCCCTGCCTCACTCAGCTCATGTGTTTGACCTAGTGAAGGGCAAATGGCTCAGACAGACTGGTAAGCTGTGTCCCAGAGTACCCACTTCCCTGCCGTGCTAGACCCCCTTTCCCTTTGGTTTGTGTCGCCATGTGAATGTGCACTATGTTCGAGTGCAGTCTAAACCCTTCACCCGGTGCAACATCGTGGATGATTTATTCTTTATCCCCCCACTCCCTCTGTCAGCAAGCATGCAATAAAGGCAGAAGACAAGCTGGGATTTGGGAAAATTAAACAGGATATATATATGTACGGGACAATAAAGACAGATCCCGCCTGCTTCACAGCTCTCTGTGTGCTGAGCCATGCATGCATGATGAGGAGAGCAAAGCAGGTGGCAGGAGCTCCTGAGGTACAGAGGAAGGCGTGAGTGATTGGAGCAATGAATTGGGGGACCTTGCATTGTAATTAGAAGTGCTACTCTCCCGAGTGGGCTTAACCAATTTAGCGTGATTACACTGTGTGATTTATACACTCAGAATGCCTACATCGCTCTTGCTAAGCAAACTTGCCACATGCTGCATAGCTTTAAGCTTCCCTGAATCACATGTATTTTTGTCTTAATGATCATGAGGCAGTTTTGACTGAATCTGATATGAAAGAAAAATCACATTATCAGCTAAAATAATTTAGTTTACTGATTTTTTTATGCTGATTGTTTAGAGGATGAGATCAGTTACGGTCATTAGATTCCACTTCCCTTGCATCACTTCTTTTCGCCTGTTCTATTTCCTTTATCTGTTACATGCACTTCACTGTTTGTCAGCCATTCTGTAATATACCTTACATGTCCTTTGTTATAAGCGAGCCCTCTGGTTTCTTATGTCTTCTCTCAACCTTAAATAAAACAAACCTCAGGGAGGCAAACTCACTCACGCAGATATTCCTCTTCCAATCTGCAAGCACTTCACTCTATTCCTTTGTGTAATTCCATTATGCAGTTGTTTGGCCTGCAAATTTACCTTAAACCCCCAAATTGTTACTGAATGCATAAACTATTTACTAATGCTCTCCCTTACACACGATTTTGATTTGATGTATGAACACTACTCAGTGTATCTTACATGATACACTATATACTGGATGCAAGTAAGGGCACAGATTGGGAACGTTTAAAGCCATAACCTGACTAAATTGTTAGGAGAAACTAACATAACAATGAAAATGAAGTGGCATCGGACACTTTACCTTTTTTGAAAGTTCTCCTCTTTAATGTTTCTCATACCTACACAGCAGGGGGGCTCACTGTGGGAGGCAAGGGAAACAGTGAAGTACTTCCCAGGGAGGACTTAACTTAAAAATGACAGTTTGAATTGCTTTCACTAAATGGTTTATGGCAAACACCGTGTTGAGGGTTGTTTTGTTAATACTTCCACATGATAACTATGGTGTCGCTGTAGTACTTTGCCTGAGAAATATGCAACAATACCAACAACTGTGCTCACGGTATTGGGAGGACGCGGCACTTACAATGACAGGTTCTCTATTATGTCTGTAACAAGCTAGCAAATCTACCACATTTAACAAGTAAGATAAGAATATATTAGCTCGTTCTATGTAGCAAAGCAAATACGATTCTAATAGCTAGAATCTGTCAAAGTTCCCTGTTTCCTCTTATGTGAATTGAATTGGAAGGATATATTCTAGGACACAGCGCTGATTTAGTAGCGTCATTGTTACTCCCTTTTTGGCAAATTGGACGTTATATTTGTCTTGATAAGCATGTATACAAAGTGTGGGACGGGCGCTACTACGGAGGTCCGGGGTAGAGCAATGAAAGTGAAATTTAAATGAATGTCATTAGAGGCAGCAGTGTGGTGATTCAGCTGAGGGAAGCAATGCAGGATTTATATTCAGAGGAGGATAAATCTTGGCAGACTTTGGGTACCTATGTTTATAGGCTTGTGGGATTGTATTGATGAGGAAGTCCAGGAAATGTGCGTGTGGGTGCAGGATTGTGGTCCTACGGGGATGCTCCGTCAACGGCAGCGATATGCGGCTCAGACAGCGGATTTGTGTTTCTGCTCTATAATCAATTTGCTGTCTGGATCCGATTGCACATAATCCTAAACATCCACTCCTCCGCTGATCCTGCAATGCCTCTGTTTTTTTTTCCCATCTCATTCATTTCATCTTATTCCTTTTTCAATTTCCTGATTGTTTAACCTTCAAACCGTAAGATGTCCAATTCCTGTCAATGAAGCCAAAGACAAATAAAACTCTCATGTGATGGTGTCCAGAATGAACCGTTCTTTCCAAACACGCCCTTCTCCTCCTCGGATTCCTTTCCTACATACGAGTCATTTTCCAAGAGCCACGTGAGTTTCTGCACTCACTGCCTTTTAGGGCAATAAGTGTGACTTTGAGATTAATTACATCTGGGCAAGATTGAGTGCGTGAGATGTGGACATTAACCTTGACCAAGGGCGTAATACTAGTTCACCCTTCGGTCCAAGCTCGCTGCCATCTGCTCCACAGCTTATGGTCCAAAATACTGGCTGAACAATCAATAACATATTACATGTTGGAACTGTTTGCCAGCGTTGGTATTTTCTTAGCTTATTAAAAGAAAGGAACATAACACTCCAGAGAGGGAAATTTCCCCTTCTGTCAGCAGCACCGCAATATGAAAAGTACAAAGTGTTATTTGTGTTTGAAAGGAAAAGCAAGCATGTTGTCCATCAAACATGAGCTTGGTGGCATATAAGAACTATTTTTGTCCTCAGCCCTCTTTCCTCTGAGGACAGATGTGCTGGCATTTGCTGAAGATGTCTGAGTCTGTGTATAAGTGTGTGTCAGTGTCTGTACAGGGGAGGAGTACTCTGAGATGAAAGCCCGGAGAGACAATCGGGAGGGAAGGGAGGAACAGCAGGTGGTGCTAGGAACAAGGGATGTCACAGTAACTGCTACTTCAGTAACAAATCAATGCCAAAATTGTAAAACTGTGATGGTGCCTGTTTCTTCTGTACTGCCGAAAGCACAGAAGGTACAGTAGATACCGTATATTGGGCAAAAACAACATGCGGCATGAAGGCAGCAAGTGCAACACAATAACTTGTGCTGCGGAAACCCCGCAGAGTCCAATGTTTTCCAATAATAATGTGTACGGAGGGTTGAGAGACAGCTGCATCAGACGCACTGAGGTGAACAAGTCATGCTTATAAAAATATCAACAATGTCTGCATCTTCTAGCGACAAAACAACATCTCTCTGTGACTCTGCTGAACATACATACATACATACATAACTTCAGCAAAGCTCTAACACACACACACACACGCGTGATTCACGTGATTAAACTATCATTTTAGTATAGGTTTTGGTCTATAGAATGGAAAGTGGTATTGTTATCGACACACATATTCCTGGTATCGTTGCACTCCTGCTTGGAATGCTGCAGACTTGGGTGAAGGAGGCCCAGATATGTACGTGTCAACATATTAATAACTGTAGGACTGGGAGAGGACTACCCAATTAAGATTGTCTGATACAGACAGAGATAAAGGTGAAGGATGTCCTCTGGGCACATAACCCAACCCCAACTGTAATAGCAGCTGAAAACAATACACGTCTGCCGGCACACATAATCAGTTTCAGGATAGTACAAATGTAAATACAATGCTGCATCAGAGGGCAAAACTTGACACAAACTAAGCTTTAGCCTGTCAGCAACTGTCTATTGCTGTTATTGGACCGGGCCCATTGTCACTTCTACTGATTCCAGTGGGCACACATAGATAAGAGCTACTAATTGCCTTGCTGGGAGACCAACGTGACTCGCATGTGACAGTACAGGTTTGGAAGCACGGGGGAGATGATGTGCATAGGTGACCCGTGCAGTGACGATGTGGGGCTGTTTGAGAGTCACTGACAGCTGGGAGTGAAACAGAAAAGAAGGGATGTTATAATGCAGGATACTCGTGTTGGTTGAGGGCAGAAGGACCTGACGGAGGGGGTTTTGAAGGGTCCTTAGTCTACGCTCCAGGATCCTGCTATAAAAAGGTGAACATGAATCATGCTGGCAGTCTTACCTTGGCCTGGCCTCAATGTCGCGCTGAAAAAAAAAAAAAGAAGGGGGGTGGGGAGAAAGAGAGAGAGAGCATTTAAAAACTTTGCACAGATGTTGTGGATAACAAATAAAAGGTAAACAACATAATTCACTTCAATTAGGTCTGCAGATGGTTCAGGCTCTAAATTCGACCACTTAATTTTCACTTTCATCCACCAGTTGTGCTCATGTTTATTCACGAGCTTTTAAAGGAGCATGTCGGTTCCCAAAAGCAAAAGAAATTGCATGCTGGACTTCCTGTTTCATTTCAGTTGAGGCTAAAACATTTGTCCCTTGGTGTCTTGATATGATATGATACCATGGAACCCTTTGCCATCTATATGAGATGCATCCAATTATGTCTTATATGGGAGAGTGGTGCATGCGCGACCTTGACTAAAGACTGTACTTTAATCCCAACCACGGTCTCTTCCAAACCAAATATGGTTTTGGGAAGTTTTGGAAAGCGTTTACGCTCGCAATCATCGTTTGGAGTGTTGATTTATTCCAAATGAGCCCCCAGATTGACACAAATGGGTTAACATTACAGCTATTTGAATGCATCTCGTAGAGGCGTCTAAGGGTATATTGTGCAACGGTATAAGACTACCTATAATAGTCTTCCCTGCACTGATGGACTGTATAACTGGACCTCGACTACCAGCAAGGTGCAGCTGGCTGCACCAGAAAGGGATTTTGACTCACAGCAGCAGTAACAGTGTCGTGCAGGCGGAGGCTCTTTGGCAGCACAGCAGAAGAGAGGCGAGCTGATGAGTGCAGGCTGAGCTGCGACTGGCTGCCTGCCTCACTGAATAAGACTCGGATCTACATTTAGAACTTAGATCTTTCTTGATTTACCTTCTGAAACCCCTTAATTGGACTCAAAAGTCAATTTTTGAAATCAGGCGCAGTAAAGAGGCTTTTGACTGGCTGCTGTAAGGCTGCATATTAACAATGCACATACAGTAAGTGCAAACGTGCTTCTGCTTCTCCGTTCTTTGTGAGTCGACTGACCTATTATTATCTATTGCCAACCGTGGTATGCTTTCTTTACAAAAATGCACTGATTCCTTCGTTAATACACCAGATTTGAGCTAGAAAACTAATGATGTTGTTGTAGGTTAGTCTCAGCGGACACATTAAAGTCTTCCTCCTTTTGGCAGGTGAGCCAAGCAGGGGTCTAAATATACAATATAATTAATCAACAGTTTTAAATTATTCAAAAAGTAATTGCTGCATATTATAATAACATTTACATCCAAATGGTTGGAATTTATCTTTTCTGTTAAAAATTAACAATTCCCCCTGAAGAGACGAAAATGAGCATTTTCCCACAAACAGGTATAATGCGATGCTCTGATGGTGCTTTGATGACTGCTATAATAATATTATTATAGTCATTAGTTGTTATTGGATGGAGTCAGATGGATGCATACATGCTAAATGTACAAAGTGGAATAGACTATTACTATCTGTCTGTTCTCCACTTGGCTCCCTATCAAAGTGGTTGCAGTTTCTTTTGTTGTTGCTGATCATTCTATAATAGATAAGTCCTGGATTAGCAATGCACACTGCATTGCCTCGATGTTTGTTGTGATTGCATATTGCAAAACAATGAAAATGTAATGATGTTAGTTCATTTAGTCCAATTTAGAGCTGCATCTTTAGTATCATACAGAGCTTTTTTTTTTCGATTGGCATTATGAAAGTTACCATAAGAATATACAGAAAAACATCCCCGCCGGGCTAAATATTATTAAATTTGGTATTCCTTGTATTATTCACACATCCTCGGGCGGTTCAGTGTAGTGCTGCACATGTAGAAAAAATGGTCTTTTAAAAAACAACTCGGGTTTCTGTCATCAAACGGTGCAAACTCCAGCTGTTACAATTCGGATTTTTAAAAAAAACCCCATCAACTTCTCGTGCTCCTCAAATGATAGCTGATTAGGCAGGAGGCTGTGTTGTACCAAATCAGCCTCCAAGCAGTTTATTGTCACGACTGACTCAGGGTGGGCTCGCTGGTGCAGGCTTCCAATGCTTGGCTAATGAGGCATCTGGGCTTTGTTTTCATGCTAGAAGTCATTTATAGCTTGAACAACAATCAGCCTCCACTGCCGCTTTTCTAGACATCATCACAGAGTTAATGAACCGCGGAGTCTCGTCTGTCATTCACGGGAACTGGACCCATCACGGCTGCACCAACATGGGCACATATGAGCAGATTCCGTCTGCGCCTCGATGATTAGGGAAGTTTCACGGCTTGTAAAACTTGCTGTAGAATAACACCAAACTCAAACCTTCTGTTCTGAGAAGCTATGCAAGTTGAACCGACTCTAAACCAGCACGACGTTTGTATTGGTAGAAAGGGGATATGTTTAATTGCCGGGTTAACGGCGCTTTTTCTATGAAGTTATATTGCAGACCACATCAACATGTGCTTGTGCCAGTTGGGCAGTAAACAGCATTTGCAGCGAGGGATATATCAGTGTTTTAATTACTTGATAGTCATCAGTGAAAGGTCAAGTAAACACAGCATGTTGGTGGGGAAATGAGTCCCCACTGGCATTTTACATGAAACCCTGGATAATGTGAATTTTTGATTAATAAATGGAACCATGTGAGATAAAAAAATAATGAGTCTATTCCCCCATCTGGTTCATGTTTTATGTTCACAACATTCTATAGATTGTGTGTATACGGATCTGCCTCTGCGATCCTGTGCCGTCATTACAAGAGAGAATAGACCACGTATGGTAAATTGTTTGTTTGACCTCGAGCGAGAGGATTCGTATCAGGTGTGTGTTTGTTGTTCTTTGGGGAGTGGTTTGAAGGATTTGGTTAACAAGCAGGAAATAGTTTGGATTTATTGTCTTTCCATTACTCATGCTTGCTGTTATACGGCTGCAGCATGTGAGCTTGATATGCTAACAAAGCAAACAATCACTTTCCTGACTTTGATCGGAAGCTGCCAGTCTTTTTCTTATAAGGAAAACGGGATATAAATAGGAATGAAGCTTTACTTCCAAACTGAAAGGCTACAACTGAGGCTCTCCAGGCTTCCAGGATTAGACTCGGCTTTCAGTTCAGCATGAGACGTGATTTCATTCATGGTTTTCATATTCTCAGCACTATTCCAGCGCACTAATGAGAATCACTGCAGATTACTATTTGCACTACAGCAGCTAACGTTGGTAGGTGGCTGTGGTGTTAAAAGAAACAGATGAATTGAACGTTAGAATCTAAAGTGATTCTTCTCAAATATGACAAGCTTTCATTCTTGTCATACATAGAAATTTGATGCTTAACTGGGTTTCTGACCAGAAAGAAAGCATCACTGTGTGCTCTTGTGTTCTGAAACAATTAACTAATTCC
The DNA here is from genome assembly GCA_901007825.1 of Macroramphosus scolopax. NCBI lineage: Eukaryota > Metazoa > Chordata > Actinopteri > Syngnathiformes > Centriscidae > Macroramphosus > Macroramphosus scolopax. Next base: position 73,724 of record CAAKHC010013248.1, read on the forward strand.
CCGATACAATAGGTAGCTCAGTCAATTACAACGACAGACAACTCTTTGTGCCATAAACAGAAAGCAAACACAGCTCATGAGATCAGCAGCGAAGGGGCAAGTGGATCACTGTGGTTCGATGTGCCATCTGCAGACACAAAGACGCAGTCAGACAACCCGTCATGGAAGTGTGAGCAGCTGGAATTCATGTTGGATTCAGCTGTTCTCTGGACCCATGAGGTGCTCCAGGAAACAAACTGCTATCAGGAGTTGATGAGACCTGATGCTCGTCCTGGTTCTAACAGCTGTTTTGGTGACTATCCAGTTCTAATCTTACTGCTTTAACTTGATCAAAGAGCGACTCACTGTGAGTTGTGCACATATACACAGTAAGATGCACAATTGCTCCGATTATTGAACTGTTGCGTAAGCCCCCGCTCTACATCCTCCCGTGACCGTAAAGCTCCGAATAACAGCTCCGGCTGATACTTACTCCAGCAAAAGCTGACACATGAGAACAAACAGGGCAAAAACATCAGCATTCATTTAGGGCCTTAATGAACATGGCCCACCACGGATTCTTGTCTCAGCTAGAAAAGCAATCAAACAGCATTATTACAGCAGTTTACCTGACCTGTGCGGCACCACCGGGGGAAAACTCAAAACTTCTTTACCTGACTGGTGACTACAGTATAGCAAGCGGGAAATAACAACTTCAATTTGGGGCCTCTAAGCAGTAAAAGCTTCCACTTCAATTTTTAAATGAGAGATGAGAGAGATATTGAAGTGATGTAAGTGGGTTGATGTTTATTGCACTTTTGGATGTATTAATGCCTGTGCACATAAGAATTGATTGTAAACTGTGACTGAGTGCTTCAGCGTGAGGAACTAATTGTGAGTGGAAAGAGAAGGAAGCGGGCCGTGTCTATACCAGGAAATACTAAAGCCAGAGGACAAACATATTTACACTTATGCAGCAAGTGCAATAATCATTGAATTTTTTTCTAGCCGGCTAATTGTTTGTAATTGTTTATTGACAGGGCTGTCTCACCCGATCTCCGTCCAACATTTAAACAAGTTAATCCCAATAAAACCGATGGCAGCGTTTGCTTCTTTTAAAGGCTTTCTAAAACAGACCTCGTGATGGAATGTCAGCTCCTCTCACATAAGGGCCCCCTAGAATTTGAAAGCAATTTACACTGAGGGGTAGAATAAATGTATTTCCTTCACAACTGTCTAAGAGTGGTATCAGGTATCCGATTGCTTTCCAAACACCATAAATGAGAGGAAAAATCCCATTAATGTGTTTCCTCCGACAAATCCCCTTCGATCCAGGCCTTATTTGTCCAAGGATGAGACCTTAAGTACATCAGACTTGTGAAGTATATGAGACTCGCTTTATGTAAAGTAAACAGAGTGAGGCTGTAGAGGAGGACTGTGTGCTTCTAGGAAGCCCAAACTGCCATTAAACAAGAATTACCACCTTGTTCTTGTACGCCTCTGCAAATAACGACCAGACCTTTGACCCTTCGGATATAAAATGTCGTCTGATCCTATTACGCATCTCGATTAAAATTGTGTGATAATCAGTATAAAGAGTCTTATGTTGTGTCCGTGTTTTATGTGGTCACAGTGACCTTTGATGACCAAATTCTAATCAGTTCATCCTGGAATTAAGTGCATGTGTTTGTGCCAGATGTAATGTTATCCCCATCAGGTGTTCCTAAGATACAACATGACCTCCTGAACTGAACGTCCAGATGTCCAGCTCAGTCCATCAATCCAGGGATGTAATGCCTCTAGCCGCCGCTGTCGCCAGTGTGATGTAATGATAAATACTGGGCTTCTTTGACATTGTCAACTTGCTAACCTGTCCTCTGACGAGTGGGTTAGCAGTCTAAGATGCATAACAAGGATAATGAGGAAGGATGAAAGGCTCTTCTTACCGGCAGTCGGTGGACCGGTGCGGGCGCTGCTGCAAGCTCACCCTTTTCCAGCTGGAAAAGTTGGTGTGTGATGTTGTCCATTTCTTCTTGCAGCCGCTCGGTTTCGACATTGATCTCTGCAATCTTCTCACCCGCAGCTGCCGTCAGGAACGCCGCTTTGAGGTCTATCAGGTGGAGCGTCCTCTTCTCCTCCAGACGCACCACTTTGCGAAGCTCGTCGAACTGGCTGTCCACATAGGCCTCCAACTCTTCAGGGGACATCTGAGAGATATGTAGGGAAATAAACAGGTTTCAAACCAACAGAGATCGCTTGATGACAACATTGCAGGAGAAATAAGAACTAAGTATGACATCCAAACCACCCGAGCTGAGTATAACCAGCGTCGACAAGGAGGATCTCTTATTTATTGCGAAGCAACAACATTCCTCTAACCACAAATGTTGCCATGTTCTCCCTCAAAGCGTCCTACTTTTCCTAGTGGGGCTGCTCAGTGTTTGACAGGCACTCCGTGTGTGCACCCACCTTGGAGGTTGGAACTTTCCCAAATTAGAATTTGGTTGGCACAAAAATTGTGGAACAGAAACGATGAGGTAAATAAATGCATACAAACTGACAACAGTATGCAGGTCCAGATAGGGACTTCAGTTCATTACTTTGACACATGAATATTATAAGCCCACCAGACTTTATCATGCAGTAGCTAATTGGTAGCGTGAAGCACATCGCCTGGAGGAAAACTCCATGCATCCCATCTGCAGACGGAGACCTCAGAGGCTCCTTCTGCCACATTAAGCCATCTGTTTGGCTTTCTAAGGCAAGTGAGCAACTCACTGAGATACCTTTTCTCTGTTTCCCACACCTAGGGTCTCCTTTAGCTATGATTCATTACATTAAAACATTAAATATAAAAGATGCCTTCCCACAATCCTCTCCTGCTGAAAGGGCTCCGCCTCCAATGCAGCTGCTTTCATGAGGTAAAAACACCCCACAGCCCCTTCTCATGATTTCTGCCTCCAAGTATGTTATAATAGCTTCAATGTGGACGTCAGCTGTTCGATCTCTTCCCTTCCCTGGAGCAGAACTTCACTCTCTTCCTTACATTGACTTCATCTTGTTTTCCTTCAGCCTGACTTTCTCCAGTGAGGCAAGGAGCCTTTAGTCTTTACTAATGCTGGCAGAGCCACGGACCCGCAGGGTCCAAAGTGACATTTTTCAATTACTTTCTTTGTATGAGAAGAGAAAAAAATCCAAGTCATTCATTCTGGATCAGACATTGAGACTTTACTTCAAGTTAGGGGGTGTAATGCTATAGGTACTTGAACAGAGAATCTTTTAGTGTCTTTAGATTTGTTCTCCACCTACCTGCAATTCATCCCAATGAAATTAAATCAACTTTCATTTGATTTTGCACTATAGCTTAAACTCTGGCTGCTAGTTAGCAGTTAAGTCAGACTGCAGCTGCTACATTGGTACGACCAATAGCTTAAAGTAGCGATTAGGGATTCACAGACTCGTCGGCAGGACGTCATTATCATCTGATATTGGCCTCGTTGGATGCAATCGGCCCGACTGCAAATAAGATGACATTCACCGATGGCAGTGGCTGATGTTTATCTGTTTATTTGTGTTGACAACATTAGCTTAGCCAGCTGAAACAACAAAGGTTGTTCCATAAATGTGGATGATTGAATTTGTGCTCTTTCAAAGACGGTGTGATGAAGAGTTGAAAGACTTGAAAAACAGCTAGCACACCAAATTTGCAACTGTTTGAAAATACAGACACTCCCATGTTACAGACATTGCAGAGTCAGTTTACCAGCGAATATAATCATGTAAATTTGTCACTTGTGATCACACCAAATAAGTCCCATTCTTTGTTTTGTATCAGCCTGTCGTGTTCTTTTGTAGTCAAAACAAGGTTCCGTGAATGGAAACAAGTCAAGAGAAAGCAGTTAGCATAATTCTTGAAGAACACTGCTATTCATGACATGAATAGGGCGGACAGCATTGTAATATTAAACAGATCATGTTAAGTGTCTTATCTGTCATCAGTCAGACACATTCCTTCACTACTTCGCTCATTCTCCAAGGGCCCCCGAACCCCCCATCGAGCCCCTGTGGCCCCAGTGGCAGATGGGAGCTGTGATCCCAGATCAGTGCTCTTTGTGTTTGTGGATCGTGAGCCCTCTGCCCTTGGACCTTTTTACTCAGTGACAGAGTTTGTCTGAGAATCTTCTCCTGCAAGCAAGGAAGGCGCATTCATGCGCGCTAATCTTCATTTGCATTGCTGCAAGATGAGGCCACGAAATGAGGCCTCAGGAGAGACAGCGGCGCACTGCGTACAAGGTCAGAGTTGGAATAAGGACGGCGGATGAGCGGGAATACAGGCAGAAGTAGGACACCCGGCTAGACTGATGAGAAAGCCAAAATCTATTTAAGTCATGCTTCTTAAATACGTTTTTATTATTTATGAGTGTGGTGATGGTAAGACTAGCGAAAGGAAAGACTAAAAAGACCTTGTCAGTTCAGTCTACGTCATGCCCATCGATAAAAACGCTGCCAGTTTGTGAAGGGTGAGTGGAAAGTTGCTTATGACTGAACACTTTGTTTTGATACAATATGACATCACACACAAATAGTGTAGTGTGTGACCGTCTGCAAGCAAAGGTTGTGCTGCTCATTAGTGCTGATGATATAAACAACCCAGAACAAGAATCAAAGTCATTGGGAAAGAAAAAAAAATCGGTATTAAAAACACGCATAAAAACTGTGTGTCGTTTATTTTTTGGTGTGAAAAGTAAACAACTCGCAGCAAATAATACGTTCTAAGCTACTTATCTTAACCTCGAGTGCTGCATGGACCCTCCAAGGGGTTCCATCATTACAGATGTAATTTGTGGCCAAAATCAATTTAATTCCTAGTTAACTCCCAGAGTTTAAACAAATATCACTACATCTTATTTTTTAGATTCTGTGACATCCAAAACATCTTAAATGAGTGGATTTAATGATTAAAAATGAAGAAAATTGGCCTCTTGGTTTTTAATATCTCTCTAACTTTGAGCATCATGAAGCGAAATTTATGCAATAAAAACTGCAGAAAGAGGAAGAAATATTCCCTTTAACTTTGATGCTTCTGAGGGAGGATTTTCCAAGAACTTCCGTTCTAAAAGTTGAAGTTCTTCAATGTTGTTACGACCAAATCAAAGCCTGGCCTGCTGCTTATTTAGAGGTTTGTTTCATGTGATGCTTTTTTTTTTTTTTAAAAGAAGGTCTAAAAGCTTTAATAGAACATTAGGATGAAATGGATTTGAACCGTCCTTGCCCTTGGCAACAGTGGCCCTGGTCCAAGTGAACAACACTCTCTTTCTCTCCCCTGCAATTCTTTATCCCTTCAAGCAATTTAAAATCTCCAATTTAGCTTTTAACACAACACAGCACGACAAAACGCAGAGAGAGCAACAGTTCTTCAAAAGTCATATCAAGTTATATGAAGTAAGAGAAGTGAAAAGAGGGAGAGAATATATGCTTTTTTTTTTGGTTTTTATAATAACTGAGTTTCAATATCCGACACCTTTTTTATTGCTTTTGAGTGAAGCAATGTCAGCCAACGACTTTCTGGGGAATGTTACCGAGTAATTCAATTAAAATGCTGCGCGCAGAGACAGAAAGAGACTCGCTGAGCAACGGGAGAAGAGGGGAAAGAGAGAAAGAGGAGGAAGGAAGGGATGAGGTGGAGAAGGACGAGAAAAAGACGAATGAATAAACCTAACAACAGCAGCCAAGTCTTTTCATGCCTCTCCCGTCTGTTCCTCAGCCCCGGCTCCCAAAGACAGCTTTAATGTGTCTGCTGCTCTTGTAGATTTTATGAGGCAGAGAAAATGGTTGTAGCCACTGCACACAAATACATTTCTGACCCGGTTGATTTGTCCGGCGCTCCGATGATGGGTAACACTAGCTGACTTGCTGAATGACAGCCATCAAGCCTGCTCATGTTATATTGCGCCTTTGGTCCCCATTAATATGTATGCAGATGCACCACTGTGTTTTTCCAATTCCAGTCCCCTGTGGGAAATAGGGATGTTAAAAATCCTCATACCTGCGTACATAAGGTAAGCTTGATTTAATAAGGAAACCCAGCAATGGGTTAAAACTTCTTGCCCACCTCAGCCACTCGCAGCTCGTTTCCTCTCTCAATTCCTTTAGGACGGTCATATCATACACTTTAACCTTCTCCGACGTCTCTCGCTCACACATACACGCGTGCATACAACCTTCCTCACCAGCAGCCGTCACTCTGGTGCTTGCCTGTCATGCATAATAATAAACGCTGACATTTGACAGTGCGGAGAAGACGCCCCGACAAACCCACATAATGTTCTCAAACAGCTCCCTGCGAGCGAGCGGGTAAGTGGGTTTCCTCCAGCGCCCTGCACCTCTACGGGAACAGCTGATGACTTCTTGCTCAGGAAGTCCTTGAGGCATCGTTGATATTTTAGTATTATAATAGACATTAACTCAACTGGGGTTCCAGTAAAGGCGTTTCCTCTCACAGGCCAGTCAAATTAACCTTCTACATTATTCCACTGACATCTCTGCAGGTGTTGAGCAATGCTCCTGTATTCCACTGTTCTCTGATGGGTTAAGAGAAAGATATATAGGCAGAACATGACGTAGATCTGGGCCTGCAGAAGGGAGGGGGGTCTGACAGAGCAGGTACATCTTCTGTCGATGATAAATAATAGCTGAAACCTACTGTAGCTGTACATCCCTGTTCCTGACGCTCCCTTTTACATCGCTCACTGCACGACAACAGCCTGCGGTCAGGATTTATTTTCAATGGCAGAACATTTCTCCACTATGGCATCTGTGATGGAAATACATCCTCTGTTTTCAAGGTTGACTCGTCATGAAAATTCAGTGTCAGCAACTTCTGTTTCGGTTGACATCAAGAGAAAAGTGACTGCGTGTGAGATGCAACATGCAACCTGCTTTTTCAGAAGCTGGTGGATGTTCGACAAAAACGTGTGACCCTTCAGTCACAACCTAACTTCCTAACTATGACTGAATGAGACAAACTGAGGGTCACGAAAAATGTCATTTCACAATAAAAGGCCCTGTGAGATGGTGAGTTGTTGCTGCAGCATCTGAGTGGGAACCAAACCTCCGAGAAACTTTTGGAATACAAAAGTTTAAGCCATACTACTAGTCTAATCTCATGATGTAGACAAATATAGCCTGTTAAACAACATGATAATAGAAAATAGTTAGCAACATGAATTGATTTACAGTATATAGGATGTTTTGTTAACTATCATCATTAATGTTGCTTTTTGGCCCAGACCAGGTTAAAAACTTTACAGTTGAGGCGGCTCCCAGTTCGTTATCTCTTTGTTAATATGTCTGCTCAAAGCTGATAGAGAGGCGTATAAATCCTGGAAGTTAAATACCAGTAGCATTAGCTCCTTCATTATAAACTCTCTGCCATTGTCAGATGGCAAGCATTGTTGGCAAGTTCAATTATTAACTCAGAGGGCAGCAGCAGCAGCAAATCGCTGTGTGTTCCCAGGAAAGCGGCAGCCGTCCTCTCCTTGCAGCCGCCCTGAAATTTCTATCAGAAACAAAAGGAGAGGGAAGTGGTGCTTGTTATCTGAAAGGCAGCTTAACAGCTACAGCTCAAGTGCCATCGGTATAAACTGTGGTCAACTTCACTGGTATGAGCACAGGGGGTTGTGGGAGTTTGCGAGCCTGAGTGGATTTACAGTGCGCATAAAAAGTGAAATAACAGTCCTATAATAAATCATTGTTTTGATCTCCAGATGGTAATTGTTGAGGTTGTAATGAGTGTTTGTGTTCTGGGACTGTCTACCTTATAATATAAATATGAAAAAGACCTGACCGTTTAACGTTGTATATAAATCCTAGACGAGGGTATTTTCAGCTTCCACAAACTGAAGCTGAGCATGTCATGCTAAAAAAGGGACAGTATGTTAGATTATCTCTGGATTATCTGCAACTGTGTATGAGGTCCATGAAATATGCCACCCTGGACTATAAGTCAAACGTTCACATCAGCAAAGCGAGCTCACAAACACGACACCATACACATTCAGAACGCTTGTCTAACGTGTATGAGTCGGTTGAATAAGTGCCTCAGCCCACAGAAGTCCGTTCCCATGTTGGACAGCAGTCATGTCTCTGTGGGGACGACGTGTGCTGCAAACACATGCTTGAACATTTCAACAGGATGTCTCAAAAGAACAAGAACACAACAATGGCAGCTTCCTGTACATGAAGAGGCTTCTGCAGCCACTAAAATCACAGAGCCTACCAACTATACACTGAGATCATACTTGCAATTGGAACACAGTACGCTGTCATTCCTTGCAAGGAGGTCAAACCCACATATCATTGCTGGAGTGAATTTCTCACTTCAGTGGATATCAGTTGGTTGGAGCTCATTACATAATAAGAACAGTGGAGCACAAATAGAGAGGTTTTCTAAAACCGGCTCTCGTAACTCATTTGAGGCATTCACTCATTGATCTATGTGAGAGAGTTTGGACTCACGTTCGGGTTTGTCCAATTGGCCATGATCTTCTCACCCATCTGTTGCGTACAGCCCAGCATGTCGTAACCATCTTTGTTCTACAGGTGGAGCAGACAAAACAAACAGTCAGCAAAACAGAGTATGACTCCACATTAAAGCTTGTACACAGAGATTCTTTCAACAAGTAGAGAAACACTCGCTGTTATAATCATACAGAAGTGCAGCAACGTTGGTATTTTTTTTATATAAGCCTAAACAGCAAAGGGCTGGGCCCATTTGAAATCCTCTAAAGAACATCTCTTTAACGATGATATTGCCAAATGTCAAAATATGTGTCAAAATATTTCAGGATTCCTGTAGAAATTTTTTAAACATGCAATCCCTGCACATGATTACGGGCAGGGATTGTTGACATCGTGGACAGGCCCACATTTGACCCATAATGACTGACATGCTACACGCTAAATGCACAGTACAGCAAAAGGAAATCATTATACTGCTCCCAGGCATAAAGGATTCTTTCACATGAGTAAACTGACACAGGATGCGGGATAAAAGCTAGAGTGGGTTTGGAGTAAATAATACAGCCTCAGGTTATATGTGTGTGTGTGTGTGTGTGTATGTATGTGTGTGTGTGTGTGTGTGTGTGTGTGTGTGTGTGTGTGTGTGTGTGTGTGTGTGTGTGTGTGTGTGTGTGTGTGTGTGTGTG
>CAAKHC010013248.1:82928-95204 GCA_901007825.1 Macroramphosus scolopax
TGATTACATCTGATTTTCTCATCAGACGGTGGGCTGTCCAGTAGGAAGCCATCTGCCATCCCATATGTTCAACCAGCAACTGAACTACAACCTGCACAGCAATGGGGTTGAGTGTGTGTGTGTGTGTGTGTGTGTGTGTGTGTGTGTGCATGTGGGTCCCTTTGTCTCTTGCCAATCCATATGAGGCCCTGATGTAAGAGAAAACCAGTAAAGAGCGCTGCCCCTAATGTGGTCTACTTTTGTTTTTCACATGAATAGCCACAGGGTAAAGAACGACCCTCAGTTTCTATAAATTACAGCCAACACACAATGAGGCTCGTTACCACTGCGGCTAAATGCATCGGCTTTGTTGTACAAGACAACAATGAGGCTCTGATATTAGTCAGCTTACTCTCACAAACAAAACACTTCACTGTTCAAATTATTAATGCGAAACAAAGTCCTGGTGTCTAATATTGCCGCACTGGTCCTCTTGGCAGTATTCTGAATGTGTTCACTGTGTTGATAATGGCCGACTCAAACGGGACATATTAGAACAAACTCTGGTCTGCACAACTGAACCCATGGGGACCATGAAGTTTGTTTTTCATCTTATTTTCTGAATTCATGCACAGATTTGTTTTTAGTTGTGGGACTTGTGGGATTTGTTAGGAAGGGGCTTTGTGAGGTTTTCCGGGTTGTTTCTCAATGTCAAAGAGACCTCATTAGGAGGAGGGGGTCCTTCCATGTCCTCCTTCAGAGGCTAGGCAAGACTTCCTCCTTAGTAGTCAGAGAACACACATTGGATTGGTGTAGCGAGAGTGTGTGACTGAAAAGGTTACGCAGAAACAGTAGAAATAATGTATAATTTTTTCTGATCTTTACTTTACTTGACTATTTACAGATTAATTGCATTATTTGTTTTCCTCCTACTTTATTCCACAGAAATCACCATTTTTTGGGGGTTTCATTTAAAAATATGAACCAAAGTTTTAAATTTTGAACTTCTAAGCTACGACACTGTCCCATTACCATTTTCTTATTTTCCCAACTGGTACTTCAAAGTCAATCGTAATCGTAATCAATTAGCATTTTGGATGTCTACGTTACAAGCAAATGTACTTTTTGTTTTTGTAAATAAAAAGGTTTGAGAGGTTCAACTTGTGACTTTGACTCAAGTAAATTCTGTGATGAGAAGTCAAATTGACTTAAGTGTTTTTATTGATTATGACTGTTTTAATGTGGAAGTGGTTTAGGTTAAGTGAAGGCAGCCAAAAGTCTACAGAGGCAGCGCTGCTTTACAGGATAAACCTGAACTACACTTTTACATTTGCCTGAACAAACTAATTTCGCAGCAGCAAATATTACACTTCCTCCCTGAGACCAAAGTGTTTTCTCAAAAATCAATTATATATCATATATCAAGGCATTCTGTAGCTATCAAGAGACAGTGGTAAATGAACAAAAGGCAGCAAAAATATGACTATTCTCCCTGAAATGAGGAGATATTTTGAACGACCAATCATCTATTACTTGCTAACTGGCATCAAACCAAATGAACATAGGAATTAATTTATACTGTTAGAATACAATTCCACCGATTTCTTGAAAACTCTTTATTGCTGCATATTTCAATGATTGGACTAATGAATCATGTGGGTGAGCAAGAGACACTATGTTTAATATATTACCCAGCTTTTACAGCTACGGTGAAGTGACTTAAGGACTACAGGGCCTACAGCTATTGGAATACAATTTAATAGGGAATTAGAAAAGATAACCCGATAGGCGACGCTCTGAATCCATTGTTATACATCATAGAAGTGTAGATATTGTCGCGTATGTAAAGTGAATCAGCATCATTCTGCTGTGTCCTATGAACTTTGATTTTCTTAAATGTTCTGACTCACCTTCTGCCAGATATACGCCTCATGCAGAGTGATAATCTCATGCTCACGGTGATCACCCCGCACAGCACACACCACACAGATTATCTTCTCATCTGTTTTACAGTAGAGGGAACCTTCCTCTCCATGCTCCTTGCAGCGCAGTCTCTCCACTGTCACAAATTCCCTCTTCCCAGTCTCTCCAGCAGCCATGGCCTCTTCCTCTGCTTCTGCACCGTTTGCTCCATCACCCAACTCAGACGCCAGTGGCTGACCATTCTTGGATCCACTGCCTCTCTCAGCCTCTCCTTGTTGTTCTTCGCCATCATCCACATCCATTAAAGCTGCCCCTTCCATCCTGGCCTCATCTTTGGCTCCATTTCCAACTCTGGGGTCTCTTTTTGAGCCAAGTCCATTAGCTTGTGTACCCTCGTGGTTATAAGGCACCAGCGGGTGGTGTGTGCTGCTACCATGTCTGTCGGCATGAACACTGCAGAAGGCAAAGCTGCAAGTGTGGCACACTTGAGTGGCCGGTTGGGCTTCATCCGGCTCGCACGCGTCACACGATCCGTCCATCTGCGGCAGATCCTCCTGTCTCAGCCCCAAGCCTCCTTCCTGGGGTTCTCCTTTGTTGGCCATGGTGGCTGATTCTAATCCTAGGGTGAGATGAGAAATACATATATGAGACACACACAGTAGACGACAGGTTATTACCGTCTGCGAATAGTTCTCCTGTTTGCACAGAGGAAAGTCCAAGATTCTCAGGACTAATTGGATATAATATTCCCAGGACACATTATGTTGGAAGAAAGAGGAAACAACATCAAGAGTGATGCTAGCACATAAGCTACATGAAAACAACACATGATTCTCAGCGGCCAGAAAACAGGAAGAGATAATCTGGAAGCACTCAACTGTCATTGTTTACAGACACACGTAAAGGAAATAGTTTTCGTTTCCTCCCTGGAGCCGTCCTCTTTTGAGACGTTTTCTTAACTTTCTCATGCTGGCTCAACTAACCGATAGAAACAAATTGCTGTAATGCAGAGAAAACTCCCCCTCGTCCCCCCTCTGTCACAACCTTTCTCCCTTTCACATACACATAGTTCTCCCTCGAGCGAACACACGCAGGCGTTTTCTTCCTATTCCTGTGCGTCTTAACACAGTTAGCTGCAGAGGGTACTTACTGTATCTGTCTGTCTCGGCTTTTTTTTTAGATAATATGGAGTTATTAGCTTGACGGCTAACGTCGTTAGCACTGCGCTTTGTATGTTTATGAGCTAACGACTGTTGCAGTCCACTGTCACTTACTGTTGAAAACTGTCTCCCTGTCGAAAGCGTTCACTTCCGTGTTTTCCTTCGCGGCTTCTACTTCCTGTTTGACGTCACCTGCGCGCGCGCGTGAGAACTAGTAGTTACCTGGATGTAACTGCAGTTCTGTGAACGCATACAAGCAGACTGTTCAGAAAAGAGATTAGCTCATGAAATGGTTCTTGTGTGTCATACGGTTTTTGCACTAGTGTCGAGTCTATTCACCTTTGGAATAAAGGAATATGAGCATGACAATATTATTTAATTGAAGTAACGTTGGGTGAATATTTCACAAGCACAGCCTGTCTGCGGAATTCTGTCCTGGAAGGTGGCGAGTGGGTCACACAGCCGCATCTCCGCTGGGTAATGATCCGTGAGAGGAAGCACCATCGGCGGGGAGAGTTAGATCCACCCACGGTGGGGAGGAACACTCATGGGGCTCCAGTTTAAAGGGATGAGAAGATGATGGCGTTGTACTTCCGGACTTTACGTCACGGGGAGCGATGATGAGTTGACAGTCACGCGGCTGGGCACGGATGACACCTCTAAAGAAATCATGACTGTCGTCCCAGCCATCCGCGATGCTTTCTGACCCCTCTCGACCCTCGTTCAATAAGGTGATTCCATGCAGTAAACACATTCAATTCTAATTGTAATTTTAACAGCACTCATGTACACTTACAAGTAGCGCTGCCTGTATACAAACACCTTCAGAACCAGACAGAGATTAAGAAAGCTTCTGTTGGAACAGTAAACCATTTTCATTCTAGAAAGTAGAAGAAATACATTTCAACACTTATGTGAATGGGAATGTTTTAATTATTATATTCCCTTTCCCCCTCTGTTTCTTAAACTCCATTATTAAGCACTGAGAGACAATGGAACCGGATTAGAGTTCTTGAGAATCAGAGAGATGAGGAAAAACAAACTGTTCTCTGTAGAGATGCTGTTGAGCTATGGTCTTCACACAAGCAGTATTTGGCAAATAATTGATCTGATTTGAATGGTACACCATAAATAACTATAACTTTGTTCCAAGTACAGCCTTGAACAATCCACTTTATATGGACGACGTTCTGTTTTTGCCAAGTTTTTCACTTGTTTTAAAGAGTTTTGCTTCAACAGAAAGATTGCTAACAGAAAAGATTCATTATAAAAGTGATTAAGTTAAACTTTTACACTGGCAAAATGAAATTGGATCAATGTGATACCTACTTAAGCCGTACTAATGTAATGATTGAAGCTGAAACTGTGTGCATTTAATCGTAGCAGATGTATAATTGTGATTAATTGCGCTATACAAGTGTAAGGATTATTATTATTATTATTATTAGAGTCGCATTTGGATTTGTTTACCTCACACATCACAGCAGGAACACACCCGACCATATCATCTCCTACGAATGAAAGAACACTCACATGGTCAGTGTGAACCTGACTTAATTAAAAATCTTTCACTGCATTAAACCCAGCTGAACAATAAGTGGCAGCATCATTTTGAACAATGCCTAACATTGAAAACAATTAAAGGGATCATTGACTTGCAATTAATTGAAATATGTGCCCAATATATATGCAATATGTGGCTATACTGCATTTTTTTCTTCTCTACCCAGGGAATGTGGAAAAACAAAATGTGCCATGCAAATGGAGCGGAATTTGTTTACCTGGGATGTATTTCCACTGCTCAAAAAAGCCTCTGCATGGAAGCTGGCAACAGGAGCATCAACTTCTCAGACGTGCAAGCCAAGATTGACGGGGGGTCGGGGGCTTTGGCAGTCAAGTGGAGCAGACAGAACACACTTACCTAATACCTCAGTTTTAACATTGTTTTATTGGCTCGAGGTCAGTTGATTGTCTCGAGATGCAATGTCCTTCAGTGCATCAGCTCGCAGGAACCCTTCTTAAAGTGAGTAACTCACAGTCCCTCTCTCTCTCTCTCTCTCTCTCTCTCTCTCTCTCTCTCTCTCTCTCTCTCTCTCTCTCTCTCTCGCTCTTGCTCAAAATCTGTCCTAGTTGTCAATCATACAGCAGAACTTCTCCATGGTTGTTTGTGTATTCCTGAACTCTTCATGAAGTGAGGTAACCTGCATCATCTTGCCAAACAAACCACGTCACCCTGTCAAACTTGTAACATGGTTTGAGGAGAATGCATTGGGGGGGTTTTCTCAGGTGCAGTTATTAAGCTGAATTAGTAATCCTGCTTTGCGATATAGGCCTCAATATGATGTGACACTTTCCCTGTGATGTTTGTTTTCGATGTGTGTGTTTGTGTGTGAGTGTGTGACAGGGTCAAGGAAGGACAGCTGTCAAGATGGATCAGAGGCATTGCACAGCTAGATACAGGTGAGGGAAGAGGAATCACGATCTTACAGTGCTCTATCTCCCGAATATCAATGTGTGCCCACAGCACAATCAATGCAGGAATCAGCAGGACAATATATCATAAACAGTCTTATCTCTTCTAATGCCAATCATAATACTTAATTTAAGCCTTAAAAAAAACTCTATACCCAAATGATGTATGTCTAAGGGGTTGTAAATATCCTTAGATCTATTCACTATTTATTTACCAAAAATTGTTCATATTTCATCAATTCCAGCAAGCCTCTTTTGCTCTTGAAGTTCCAATGTAGCGCCCTGCAGAACCAAACCGATCTGAGTGAGTGTTTTGGTTGCACCACATTAAACTTGGTTTAATCCAAGGAATCCAGTGGTACCTTATTTTTGAAAATGGAGCATACAGTTCCAAAGGTGTGTGTGTAAATGCACACCTAACTTTGACCCCTTGGCCAAACTCCCCCTCTTTTCAATGTACATTTTGAAGGGCTGCGGACGTGGAATAATAAGAAAAGCCTGACCTGTGACTTCAGTACATTGTTACACCCCTAATGATCCCACAAGAGTCCTACCTCATGTCTGTTTCATAAGCCAAAAATTCCACTTGGGACTAGATTACTAGACAAAATCGGATTAAATAATAATAGATTTGATTAAATCACTGGATTATCTGAACGCGCAATGAAACCGCTTTAATCACTCATTGAATCCCTGCACTCAGATGATCCGTGTACTTTTCCATCCAATGAGTCCCCTAATCACATGACAATGTTGAGTAATGTTATTCCATTTGAAGACTGTCAGAACTATATGATATTAATATAATGTATGCATCTTCCTTTTCTCTTGGTTGGAATATCCAAGTGCTATCCAAAGACAGCTGGACTATTTGAGTTACTTGGAGATCTTCATCTGAAAGACCAAAGAGTCGCAGGCCTTTCTCCTCTCATGGGGTGTTGACACCTGCAGAGCTGTTGAGCTGAGATGCGAGTCTCTTTTCATGGAGGCAGGTCACAATAAATTGGTGTCCAAGTTCTATGTGTTCCTGTTAGCCGTGGGAGAGATTAAATTAAATCTGCAAGCTTGGAAGGGTTATCCCATAGGTTGCAGCTTTTATCTTGGGAGGCAGTCATCCTCTGGTTTACTGTTGAATTTATGAGCGAAAGTGAGATAATGGACTTTGAGTACAGAGCACCATGTAATTGGAAACTGTTTGAGCTCGGGAGTTGCAAGTGCGACTGCCGAAGTGTGAAAATCCAAATATGAATACATGGTAGCACAGATAAACTGGTTAAGTAATGTTAGGTGGTTTGTTTTTTTAGATGAATTCCGGTGATTCTGGAAATGGTTTTCTGAGGATTTGTCTGCATAACAGTGTTTGATTTGGCCGTGACCGACTGCCATAAAAATAGTGCAGAGCACAGGTGCTGATAGTGCACGCAGGCAGACCGTTCAACGCAGTGTAAATCTTGACCTTGTGGATTGTCAGTTGCTTTTAAGGTGCTGGTATGGCCAACAATAAAATACCAACAGTCAACATTGCTATGCATGGCTCAGTGCCCTTGCATGACAACTAAGCCCTTTATGCTGTCATGTTTTATCTTCCTTGGTTAGTAGCAACTGAATTATGTGAACGTGTCACAAGGCAGAGATCTTAAAAGGAGAGTTGTATTTTTTAAAAAACTTTTTTAGGTTAACAGACGATTATGTTTTTATAAAGGAGCCCTGCCTTTGTTTGGTGAAAGTCTGTTTGCTTAAGACTGGGAGACGTCATTATCTGTATGTGTCTCTCAATAAAATGATCTGTACAGCCCTATTGTAAGAAACAAGGAAATACCAGCTTCCTTAGTATGAGTCAATTTATATTCCAACACTCTCCGATGGTCACAAGCTTTGAGAAGGAACTCAAGATTCTGTTCATGCAATGCATATTTCTCGCCTCCAATGTTTTCAGAAACATATTTCAGTGTGCCATTTAGCTGTAAGTCTCCCGGTGAGTCTCAACAATCATCACCACTGTGAGTGGTAGCTGTCTCAGTCAATGTTGTGGCTGCATTTAATGTGTGAGAAACCTGCTCACTTTAAATTCATGGTTACAGAAAAGTGCTTTCACATAAGTAAATACTCTCCACGAGTCCGGCTCTGCACTGTTTCGAGGACAACAATTAATGTTTTTTGATCACAGGCATCCGAAACATCAAACTGCCTTTCCGAAAGTAATGCATGCTGGCCACAGCTGGCTCCCTGTCTGTCATGACTTTTTCCACTGAGGGCACAGAGCAGGACATTGGCGCTTTATTACAATGACACTCAGTGTTATCCTCTGTGGGTCCTCTCAGCAGGCCCCAAAACGTGGGCGCTGGGTCACAATGCTCCTCTGTGGCTCTTGACGTATGGCATCCTGGCAGTGATGTGGCCCTGGAAAATTCTCAGAATGAATACCCGCGCCAAAAGCCTTTGAACCTTCCAATTCCCTGTACGTCGTGTTCTGGGGCTCAGGCTTGATTGTCTGGGACTCGGCTTACAAAAGCTGAAAGAGAGAGAGCTCTAAAGGTGAATGTGTTGAGTGAGATGGGCAGAGTATGTGAGGGAAATAAAGAGACACGTTTGAATAGTTTCAAATTGGCCGGTTCCTACTTCCTACCACTCTATTTGGCTGCCAAACCGTCAAGCTGTCACCATTCTGGGTCTGCTGATGATCGTTTAAGAATCACATTTCTTGTTTGGCAAAGAATTACAACCGAACCTCTTATCATAATTTTCATGTCGAAGCTGACCCATCTCATTCCAGTCGTGTCTTTCAGATCCGAGTGTGTCATTAATCTCAAGGTAACACTGCACATGCCAGTCAACAGGAAGGGGGGAAGATGAGTCAGTGAGGCTGCGTTTGGCACGACGGTTGAGGTAATTGCAAATTTAAAGGTGCACAATGTTCAGCTATTCCTGAGGCCAACAGAAAAGAAGGAAACTCCTTTGTGTGTGTTGCCGATCCAACTCCCAGAGGATAAGAAAGATTGAGAGGGAGACAGAAGGAGGGCGATGAAAAGGAAAGGGCAGGTTTGAGGAGGATAGAGACAGAGGATGGATTTTGGAAAAATGATGAGGTAATGAGAAAGGGGGGAAAAAAAGACAGGGAAGGAAAGGATGAAGATTGAATTTCGTCTTCCCAGCCGAGAACACTGCCTGCGAGCCAACAAAAGGATGAAAAGATGACCTGCTGCTGTTCTTCGATTGACGGTTGGACATCCCGCCCGTCTTCCTGGTGGGTAGCCCCTCCCGTTATCCCACTATCCTGCAGCAAATCTCCAATATCAACTCTTAAAACAATTATCGGACTGCCAGCGGGGGGACAAAGTGCTGTGTCAGCATACAATCACAGAGCACTACCTGTGGGCCAGCTGAGAAAAGGATGTGAAAAAAGGGGGCAAGGAAGTAGAAATAATTGATTTAAATTGTTTTAAAAATGACAATTAATCATGTTATTAATTTGGCTTACATCTCTGCTGTGTATGTGCACATGTGTGCTTGTGCAGTCTGCCACTGTTTGTCCCCGGCCTTTGAATGAATACAGCACTATTCGCCGTGAAAGCAGATTATGAGATTAAGCGGCGTGCTTCTGGGAAATAACAAAAACTGCCACGGTTGAAGAATGAATACAAGAAGTTCAATGAAGCCGGAATGAAATTACTCCCGTCCAAACTATTGTGTGCCGTGTGCATGTACGGCGCATGTATAGAAGAGTGCAGGTGCACAGCGGGAGCTGCGTGCTCGGATATGCACGTCCGCCTGCTATAGTGTGTTGCATCACCAGACAAAACACGGGGCGCAGAGGTTACCGTTCCTTTGCAACGGTTTACTGAGAGCATGGAAATGAATTACTAAATCAGTGCGACTGATAATCGGCTCTGGGTAGGAAATAACCTGCAGAGAATCACAATGACTTTGCTTTTTATCTCCTGTGATTACAGAGTTGCCCATTCCGCTCACATTTGCCTCGCAAGTACAGCGCGTAATCCCCTGGGATTAAATTGTTTTTTTCATGTGGAACAAGTGTAGCATCACAGAGCATGGTAGCAAATCATGGTAAATATGAAATCTTGGCTTTGATGTTCACCACTGCAGGGGCGAATATCTGCCGTCCTTCCCTTCCTTCCTTCCTATCTCCTCTCTCAAGTTCCCACTGTGTGTTTAGAAATAGGATCTTGTACCGTAAATTGAAAAAGGAACTGCTCCACAACACTCGACACATGGCAGCAGATGTGTGGCGGTAAGTGATAGGGGGGAGGGCAGAAGGAGAGCGAGGGAGAGACTTAGGTAAATAGGGAGGGAGGAAGGAAAGAGGATACTGGGACGACGAGAGAGAAAGATGACAAAGTTAGAGGGAGAGGAGAGAGAAGAGAAAGATGAGAGGGGAGAGAAGAGAAATGGAGAGGAGTTTAGAGGCTCTCAAACACTTTGCACTCCCAGCACAGCAGATGCCACATTCTGTCTGGCACAATGATCTGTGGGCCGGCTCTATTTATACCCTCACTGTGTCACTTCAGGGCCAACACAACAACACGCGCATGCACACGCGTCTTTAGCGTTGTACAGAACTAAGACTGATTTAAGACTGCAAACAGCGGCATGTAAAATATATAAAAGGAGCAACGGTCTACGGCAATTTGCAGCTAACGTTGACTAAATAACCCAAAAAGCAATGTAGAGAATTAAACTGCAACTGGGTCAAAACAACCGCTTCTCCTCATGGGTGCTGGGTACAAGAAAAACAGCATTCTGGGGGTGCTTTATTGACTCGAGTTGGGTACATTCTGACCCAGCGAGGACTGGTAACTGCGCTCAACAGCCAAAAGATGCATGAGCTTTTAAGCTCGACCATTTTAAGAGTTAGAAAAGTGGAAAATCTGAGTAGTATAAACGAGAGCGGTTGGTGGAGGGAATGAGAAAACGATAAAAAAAAGAGCAGATTCATACAAAGCTGCAGCTTCAAATACCATTCTATATGCTCCAGCCGAAGATGTGAAAATTGCACATGAATCATCAGGCGTCTTTATCTTCGTCTTGGCTGGTGACTCTCATGAGGGTGGAAGGGAAGCTTCATACCAGCCGCGGCGTTATTCCAATAAGCAGCACGGCGCTGACAAAAGAAAGGCGTCTATTTCCATGTTATATATGTGTAATTTCATTTTGCGGAGCTGCGTCTCGTTGTGAGGAGGCGGCGCCCTGCCATGTTAAATGGCGTTTGTTTGTAATCAATCAGCCCAAATGTTACAGAAGCAATGCAGGCCTCATTACACATCCGGCTCAGAGAAACGACACCGTTCCACACATTCATCACACACCCCCTCCCGTGCGGGACGAGCTGCCGGAGAACAGAGGGTCCGCACACAATACGAATACATTCACACACATATGCAGAGATGCACACTCGCTGCTCGGTGACCTATGATTTTAAAATGCAAAGTCACAAACAACTCCAATAGCTCAGAAGAAGGTGTCATTTTTAGAGAGCGGGGGGATTTTTTTGCAGGTGCAATAAAGAGGATTGTGGGTAATCTTTGAGGGGGGTCACCTTTGAAATCGTGAAGAATGAAAGAATAAATCTTGTCTGTAATAATCGTCTGTCCATGTTTGAGAGTAAAAAGAAGCAAAAACTTTGTGCAAAGCCACTGGATACGTATATAAAAACAGATAATTGTGTGATGAATGTGCGCAAACTAGTGATTGAGCACTCCAGCTGTCAGAAGCACGCAAGGAGTAAAGCGTAGGAGAGAACAACAAACGCTTCCTCCTCTTTGAAGTGGACCCTATCACCTTCCCACCCCTGCACCACTCCCCCACCGTCCATCAGCAAGCTATAAATCCAGGCTCTCATCTGCCGATGCGCCTCTGAAGTTCAGGAATGCTCTCATGGGATTTGAGGCCCAGTGAGTTATGGGAACACCTGGGGGGGGGATGAAGGGAGGGGAGGTAGTCAGGGAGACAAGGAAGGGTGTAAAGGCATCCCTATACCTATGAAGGGCAACATGTTGACAGCCAACAAGGCTGATGGATTAGTTCTGGCGGTCAGCTATCTTAAGTGTGGGTAATATACCTTTGTATCAGGGCACAAGCGTGCATTACAAGCTGCCGATGGCACGAGCACGCCCACATACTGTCTTTTACTATGGACCATAAGCATGTAATACATGCTTACCTGCCAAGTGGCAACTCCAGATGGTAACGATATTGCAGGGAATTTGGGGATGGCAGAGAGAGAGAGTCTTCTCAGATAAAAGGCTGAAGGTTATAAAAACAGAACATGGCCGGGGTCGAAGGCCTGGCCTGACTCTGTTGTCCCGGCACAGCAAGATCACATTCTTCAAGCTTGCATGCTCAAAGTCGAACATCTGCCCGTCCCTGTCCTAGTAGTGTAGTGAGTGCCCATTGTCAGTCAGCAGCTATGTTATATCTTGAACACATTAACTGACCAGTTACACGCTGTTAATCAACACCTGCTGTCCTTTCTCTTGGGTTAATTTTGGGAATACGGAGAACACACTACCCAAACTCTGTAAAGTCTGAGTTGTCTTCTTACTACATTAGCACCTCCTCAACATATGAAGGAAGGTTGAGAGTCCTGCTGTGCCGAGTTCAGTCAGGACCACGTTAGTCAAAAGAGAAACTTAATGCCATTCGCAGTGAGTTTAATGTGGCGGTACGGTTCTGTTCTGGGACCTCCCTGCTCGTCCATGTGCATACATGGAAAGCCATAGGAAGC
>CAAKHC010013248.1:102190-126971 GCA_901007825.1 Macroramphosus scolopax
AGAGTGGCTCTCATGAAAAAAATAGTGAGGATCACTGCCCTATACAGTCACTGCACATATTGATCTAAACATCCCTTTTGTGCAGCTGCAGCAGTTAGTCTGGAAAAGCTCCATGCACCTGCTCAAACCCCCAATGCATCGCTCCTATTATGTTGTGACCTATGAGGGGAAAAAACATACATCACCGGCGCTGACACATGCTGGAAGCGACGAAATGAAGGGTGAGTACTAATTGAGCCCCGATGCACTGATTCCCTCATGTCACTCCATGGAGCCGTGCACACGGTAATGACGTGCCCTGGAGATGGCCACATATACACAGAGCACACTAAAGGAAACCAGGTGCAGGACAGCGAGAGGCTGGAAAGAATTAGGCTTTCAAAAGTTTGATCACTGGCATTCCTTCTGATGTTTTGCAAGTCCTGGACCAGAAGTCAGACGTGGAGCCGGACCCCTGGTGGAACTAATAAGGACGGGGTGTTCCGAAAAAAAGGCTCAAACTAGACATGATATGTAGGGAAACTATATACCGGGAAAATAATACTGACCTTCAGGTGCTGTATATTCCTGTGATTTACACGGGTCTTGAAGACCTCTCACACAGCTTTTGAACATTTGAAAAAAAAAGCCCTCCTGGAAGAAAAACGACCATTAATTGACCCCTCAGTTGTTCCTGTGAAGGGACTTTCTTTTATAGATCGTCTGAATTTACAGCAATACAGTCGTGGCTGTACGTTTATATGACTAGCATGACAAGTAATCTGCCAACCGTTTCCAATAATGGAAATGTTTTTTATATATATATATAGTTGGGAAACAGTAAAACCCCTTTTAGAAGGATGTCAAAGTGATGTCACTCCTTCTTCATCGCTCTGGGTGAGATCATATAGGGGATTATAGGTTCCTGTTGGAGCTTGCCTTAGGCTGACTAAATGCCTCCCGGGGAACACGGTGCCGGTGCAGGAGAGGTTTTTTACAACCCAATGAAAGGGCTGTAATATAAGACAGTAGAGGTCTGAACGGTTCAGTGCTCCACAAACTAGATGGCTAAATATTTGATGTGCCATTATAAGGGAGTTGAGAACAAACTGCATGGAGAACACCATCGTCGTACCATAAATTACAGTGTATTTATCAAAAAAGGACAAGAGATTCTGGAATGTTACAATGCACGTTAAATTAGTGGACAATCGATCTCCCAGAAAAACAAGTCGGCGGACAGTATTTACAGCCTATTTACAACATGTACAATGGATATGCTTGACCTGTGAGATTAAGGCTGAATATATAATCCGAACACAACTACAAGAGCGCAGGTGCTGGCTAAGACAATTGACTGTGTTAACATTTTTTCTATAAAAAAGCAAGCCAGGTGTCAACGGAAGTACAGAATACAAGACTCGACTTAGAAATGTTAAGGCTTAGGAGCTTATCTTTAAGATTACTGAACACAAGGCGAGAATCCAAAAAGCAAATTCAACCCAAGTCACAGATGCAGCCTCTTTACATGTTCAGGCAAACATCTGTGGAGAGGACAGGACGAACTGGCATCCCTCCCTGTGAGCCATCCAGTGAAGATTACAGCAGGAGGGGCTTATAAACGTGTCAAATTTAATTATTTATAAAGTAGGCATCCCACATTATCCACAGGAGGTAGTTCAGACGGATATTCAAGACAGCTTTGTGTAATGCGCACCGGTGTAGCACAGGTGTCCCAATCCTGTTTGCATTGCTCGTTATACTGTGCAGACAACAAATCCATCCGTCACCTGCGCGCGCGCTGCGTGTTCACAACTGGCTGTAGGTTCCTTTGCAATGCAAAATGTGTTTGTGCAATCTGTCTATCCTGTCCTGGAGAACACCGGCGTGCTCGTCTGACAGAAATCCTAATTCCGTGGACAAAGGCTCGCTGTCTCTGTAGAGCTCCAGCAGCCTGTCCCTGGAGTCTCTGCGCCTGTGCAGCTCCGCCACGCGCTGCGCGGTCCTCTTTCGGAACACGCACACGGAGCTCAGCACCGTGTTGTGATATTTCTCCCACATGTTCAACACCCGGAACCCGTGCACCAGTCCGGCCTCGTTGTCAATGAAGACGAGGTCCCCGCGGGGTGTTTTCAGCAGGTTGTTCGTGTCCCTCTCCATTACGCGCGAGTCCCACTGCCGGCTGAACAGATTGCTGACCAGCCTGTCGAAGTTTGCTGTCAGGTAGTCGAATATGATCAGGTCGCTCCACTGAACGAGCTCCAACAGCTCCACGGTGGTTTTGTTGAGCAGCTCGTCCAACACAGGATGCAGCCCGCTGCTCTCCTGCCGGAGCGGCGCAGGTGTGACCACCCCGGTCAGGTTGGAGACCCACTCGGTGAGCGACACCACGGATCGGTCACTCCACTGCAGCCCGTCTATCCGCGTCCTCACAGCCGCCCATTGTTCACTGTAAGTGTTCAGCTGGGACAGAACTAAAGGAGGCAGGTTAGTGATGCCGAGCAAACAAGCCAGGTAATAAGTCAAAGTTTCGCCCTGCACCTGGTCCGCGTTTATCCCGTAACGCACACACGCTTTGGTCCCGTCTGCGAAGGTGGCGAGCTGGTTGGAGATCCTGCCGCAGCCCGGCTCCAGCTTCACCACCCGGTGTGCCCTCGCGCTCTCACGCCAAGCCCGAGCATATTCCTCCGTGAAGCCCACCGGGAGGAGATCTTCCAGCCAGTCACTCCAAAAGATCCCATCCTCTACGGGGGAGCCCAACTTGACCGGGTCCTCCCGCCGCGGTGACCTCTTGTTATCCCCATTCTCATGGTAATCACGACTTCCCAGTGAGATCTCGCTGAGGTTGCGAGCCTCAAGTTTGCCCCCCAAGTGGGGTCTTTGTGCCCCTGGGACAGCGAGCAGAGACCGGAAAGTTTTAGCGGTTAGGTCCACGGGGAGGCTCGGATGGAAGGACCCTCCGGCCGGCGCCGGGAACCTCCGTTTGTGTCGTTCCAACCGGTTCTCCAGGGAGCTCCACACGTAGAAAACACTTGCAAATGCGCACAGGAAGAGCAGAGCGAAGAAGTTTGCCGAAACAGCCCTCATGGTGACGGCTCCCCTTCCCCTCGGACTCCCACCGAGCTCCGGTTATTAAACACAGAAAGATCCAACTGTCTTCTAACGCACAACTGATCCGGAGCGGCTGCGGATCCAAACACTCCCCGAGCCCGGCGGCTCACAGGCGGACCGTTGGAGAGCACATGAAGAGGGTCTCCCGAACTCAGTGAATCTCACCTCCCGTCCTGTTCGGATGCCGTGTCATACCCCTCCTCTGCGGGAAACACTGCGCGCAGTTCGGATCACTGCAGCGGATAACCTCCA
This sequence comes from Macroramphosus scolopax, assembly GCA_901007825.1. Taxonomy (NCBI): domain Eukaryota; kingdom Metazoa; phylum Chordata; class Actinopteri; order Syngnathiformes; family Centriscidae; genus Macroramphosus; species Macroramphosus scolopax. Next base: position 105,533 of record CAAKHC010013248.1, read on the forward strand.
TTGTAGCCCGCTGGCGTCTCCTTCACTCTGTCCGTGGACACCTCTCCCCTCTCTCATCCCCCTCGCTCTCTCTCTCTCTCTCTCTCTCTCTCTCTCTCTCTCTCTCTCTCTCTCTCTGTGCACCGGGCGATGGGTGGGTTTGATTTGCGTGGTGGTGTCGGCGAGCTGAGAGACTCCAGGCGAGGAGACACGTGACTCCAGTCCCGAGATGGTGGGCGGATCGTGGGAAGGAGGGTTCAGAGAGGCGCGAAGCAAGTGCACCGCGGTGTGTGTGTGTGTGTGCTGTAAGGGGATTGTGTGCGTTTGGCAACAACAACCATTATGATAATTCATACCTTGGGCACAAATACTTCTGGAATAATGTCACCATTTTTAAACAAATTATATTTGGTGGTTGGTACCAGACGGAAAATCGGTGTCACCGAGGCAGAGGCAGGCAGGTGGAGTGACTGTGACTGCAGCCCGCCTGACTCTGCTTGCCCTAATTTGTGAAAACCACTCGCCCACCCTTTTATTCTATTTTTAATTTATGGACACAAAGAGTTGCAGCACCAAGAAAGTCTCTGAATTTCCACTGCACACTGGATTATAAATGAAAGTAGAACCGCTGGGTTTGGATGTTCACTGACTTTTGGCTGTCTGGCTTTTTTTTGAGAATTTATTGCCCTTTTCTCTTTAAGACAATGTCAGCTGAGAACTGACAAAGGAAGCTTTTATGCACAAATAATGGAACGATCCAAGTCGGTCATCTGACCTCCATCTGATCATTTGTCTCACTGCTGAAGGCCAAACTGAGGATGGAGAATAAACGAGACATAAAGATGAAGGCCTGGCAGAGCTGCACCTAATGTTTGTGTATACAACCGCTACACTTGCAACCGATTCGGTTTCTTTTAAAGTAAAACATTGAGCTAACTTGCAATATACATGTATGTTCCAATCCTCCGAATTAAGGCGTGATAAGGTTTAACATCATGGTTTGATTGGTTTCCTGTGCTAACGTGTATGGCACCAGTCCACCCAACAACCTGCGTCCTTACATGTATATTCACACTATACAGTATATTGACGCCATCGTTTTTCTTTGCAGGACAAAAAAGGCCACATCAGACACTCCAAAGTTGGCTGTAAAAAAGAGTTTTTTCACCAGCAGATGCTCCGTCACGCGATACTGAAACACATTTTGCTTCAGTGTTTCTCACTTCATGCTTCCTGTATTTACAAAGGCAGCCTTTAATTAAATCTCTGCTGCCAGGTATTTGAACTGGTGCCTGTTTCATCTTGTCCAAGGCTTTTGTTAAACCAAACGTAACATGCAAACACATCTGCCTCATTAAATGATTCCTCATTACCATTCCACTCAGGGTTTTGTACCTTTTGAACTGTACTTTTCCCTAATCAGACTAATTGGGTCACTTTTTCTAGCAACATCCTGGCATGCTAAATGGCCTTGTTTAAAAAAAGAAAACAGAAACAGCCACTGTCAGCAATTACACACAGCAGACTAGAGGTCCACTGAATGTTTTTAAGCACCTACGGCTAATAAACTTTTTATCATCCTGCTGATGAAAGTTACTTTCTTGCTGGAGGAACGACATAACGAACTACATGTGCCCGTCCTCACTAGCATGTCATTGATCATGTCATCATAGCACCAGATAGGAGACGACTTCTGGAGGACTGGCAGTGGAAGGATTCGGATGCGTTGCCATTATTCATGTTTCCTCCACTTCTGCTGTGCACGATGCATTTAGTTGCTTTTTTTTTTTTTATGCCACTCGCTGAATAATTTGTTCTATTCGTAGCAAGTGTTTGATTCTGTAATGCAGATTGGCAGCAGTGGCAGTGCAGAGGGAACGAAAAAAGTACCCTGGTTGTGCACGAGTGCAGTCCTCAAGAATCTTTGAGGAGGTGTGTGTTTTTTTGCCATCTTTTGTTGGGGAGCTGTTGATAACAAACGATATAAAGAATACAGAAACTTATTTGAAGTTTTATTGCGCACCAGCGCGATTTCTTTCTGCTTGCTCTCTCGATCCGGCTTCACCTCGGTCGAGCTGGTTCCCTTCACTTTCGCTTTAAAGCTAAAGTAACAGCAACACGTCCGGGGTCTAGACATGGGAAATGAAGAAGGCTTAAGTGCATTGCTGGAATTCTGTCTGATGTGTGTTGCTTTTTAGGAGTGTGGAGTAAAGGCAGTAGCTGGTTGCAGTCTTCGGGGTTTCCCTTTCCCTGAGCACAAGTGTGGGCATGTTCAAACCTATCTGTGACTCGCCATATGTTATCTGCAGGTCAGTAAACCACCGCCCCCCTCCTTTCTACTGCCACATTCCTCCCTCTGCTTTCCTCGTAAATCCCTCAGCAGTCCCCAGAGGGCCGTAAGACAGGGAGAGCTCCCCCCCTCCAGTCATGGCTGCCCCCTGGTCAAGCCCTGCAGTGACACAAGAGAGCCCAGCCCGTCTGTCAGTCTGTCCCCGCGTAGACACCGTACACCCATCACCGGGCGTCTGACCACGCCACAGCTGCGATCCAACCCCGGGTTCCCTCTGCGGTGCCTGTCTGCCAGTTGGGATGGACAGAAAGGGGCAAAGGAAAGGGACGAGGACAGAGGAGGAGAAAGTGCAGTGGGATTCTGTCTAAGGTTAGTCCACGCCGAGCAATAACTCATAGGTCCCTTGACACTTTGCAGCACTCTGTTTCATGGACTGAATAATGAATGTGCAGGGTTTCCATTAGCGTTGAAAGCTACGATTATTTCACAAGGCCTGACAATTACTCATGCTCTACGATTCAGGGACAGGGCGGGGGAGTTCCATGTGGGATGAATCCATCCTCTCCTGGTTTATATGCATCATGAAGATATCTGTGTCAGTGTGCAGGCGTGGGTGTTCTTCGGACACGCGTGTGCCCGCATGTTTTTACATCGTGTAGATGAAGAGATCAGATAAAGTGAGTGCTGCAGACATTACGAGGTATGAGGATTTGATTTGGTATTCTTGGGAGCGAATATTTATGTTTTTTATATTTATGCACGCAGAGAATTTGCCTCGCCTTCCTCAGGATGTCAGAATTCAGCTGTGGTAAAGTTGATGATGAACCATAACAATAAATACTCTACAGACACATGAGACATTTCCGTTAAAGGGATGATTTGTAAACGCATAATTTTAGCTTGAACAAAGGAGCGCTAGTCCACTAGCAGTCTTTCATCTTTGTCAAGGGCTGATCAACGGGAGGCAACAAAAAAGGAATATGACTGAGCCCCGCTGTGTTTAATTTTGTAGAAGCCTGAGGGATCAGCCAACCTCCGGAGAAAAGTCAATATGGTCGTTGCATTTCAATCTCTACCCAAAGCTTGTGAGTTTTGGGTTCAGGAATCAAATAGTAAATTCCTCGGCTCGTGCTAACGGCGTAGCATCTTCTTGATTCTTACAATAGCGGTGGACACCCGATGTTTCTAGTCATATGTTTCCCGCTTTGCATTGCTACCTTGTTCAGATCAACTACAAATTGTCCCTTTAAGCACAGACGTGATGCTAAAAAAAGAAATGCAATAACTGGAATGAATGTAAAAAGCTTTTTTTTTTGCTTTTTAATTCCAAATCACAATGTTTCCAGGATGGTGACGTCTTTAACAGCAGCGTCCCCCCCCGGCTTTATCTGGAGAGAAACGTGGGTCTCGGAGGCTTCAAGCAGAATTAAGCTGCCTATGCAGAATCAAACAGAAGCTGCCTCTGGAACCAAGAGACCCGCTGCACTGCCGGGACCCGAGCGTGGCACACAGCCACCGAACGGCTGCCAACTTTCTGATACTCAATGTTTTTCATGACATGACGTTCAGCTGATATCGGCTATTGAATCCAGTATTGTCACTGAACGCTGAAGGAAGGACGAGCAGAGGGCTCGGGTTTGTGGATGCACTGTACTCATCTCCATGTGGGTTTCTTGCAGGGGTGGGGGTCAACCGACCGGGGAATTTATATTCAAAGCTACACGGTGGAGACCCTCTTACAAGCAGGGGAAGGGGATGTAGTGTCTGTCTAGCCACTCGATTAAAGAATCAGTGTTCAATCTCCTGGATTACACTGCCTGACCTGCCATGCCAAAGCCCCTCTTAAATAAGTCAGGAATTGAATTCTTTTTATTTCCCTTCCACTAACAGGTTTATTGACTCAATTTTGCTCAGTGCTTTGTAGCATTGCCTGCTTGTATAATGGCTGAAGGGGGGGAGCTTAAGAATATTTGATCATTAGAGGGACGGTCCAGGCTTTCAAAGCCTCGGTGTATTTTCTTTCAGCTTAAATAATATACCTTTTCTTTCTTTCTTTCTTTCTCCGGCTCCCCGAGGTTCACATGGTCAGTTAAGATTAGAGCTGGTGGTTGAATGTCCTCCTCGCATTTCAGAAGCGTTTAAAAGCGTCGAGTTTAAAGGGGCCAACAGCGTGAAGTGCTCGCTCTCATTACACCCCATCGAGATGAATCTTCTGCATCTGGAGGAGCGCTGTGGTTTTGCATGCACCCTCTTCCTCAAACTCCCTCCCCTGATTTCCAACTAGATTTCCGAAACCGCTAATGAAAAACATTTATCCTCCTCGGCATATGGCCCCGGCTTACAACGAGTGGAGGGAATTCAGCTGCATACTTTTGAGCAGATGCGTGGAGATGTGCATATCAGCATGAATGATTTAAATCTTCGGATAGATTTCCTTCATTCTGCACATTGATCAGGTGGAGTTTGTTCTTCACTTCAAGGTTAAATTGACTTTGGGGCTTTTCGCTCAGTAGCTCACACAGCTAAGATAATTAGAATGGATATAGTAAATAAAGTTTGCCGTGCTGGTGGCATGAAATCAGTTCCTCTTAGAAACCAGTGATCTCAGGCACTCCTTAAATGTTTCTTAGACATGTAAGCCAGACATTATGGACTGAAAACTACAAAGGCTCACAGCTTGACAGCTCCCAGATTGTGGAGAGAGGTAATTATCTGCCTCGCCATTTTCCAGAAGACTGTCCTAATTATCTGTAGACCTTACTTTGCTCAATTGCATTTAGAGTTGAGGAGATGCATCCAGAATAAGAATTACATTGACGTTTTTATAAATAATCTTTATTTAAAGCTTTGGATAAAAGAACATTCTCTTGTTGTTCCTTCTTTGCAGCGGCACCAGTTTGTGGCGTCTCAGAGCAGCAGTGTGAGAAGTGTTAGAAGGTTGAGGAAAGCAGTGTGGACACAAGAGTGACCCCTTGACCTCTTTGACCTGCTCCGACCCGAAAGGCCGGCAGTGTTGACAGGACCCCTGGTGGGGGGAGGGTAAACAAACATGTGAGCCACATGGAAAAGTCTTCTGGACAAAACCACTGCAAGAAAAATATGGAAAAACTTACACAGAAACCATCTGAATTTAATTGCATGTAAAAATAGCTGCAAGCGCTGCCTGAAACTTTCCGTGTTCTTGACAGTCTGTCTCAATTCAGGAATAATCCTTTTACTCTTATCCTCTAATCTTTGTTTATTCCTCTGAACTACGCAGCATAAATACCGACATCCTGCATGTCTCTCTGTGTCTTAACATGTTGACAAAGACGTTTCCAGCATGTGAAACTCCAGGGAGGAAGACTCTGGGCCACGAGCTCTATTTCACTGGACGGTGGCTATTGAGCGGAGATCGGCGTGATCATTTATGGCTTTGGCCTTGTGGCACACGCCTTGATGTTGAGTATATTTTACTTGCCTATGCCTCACTGGTGCCTGGAGACTTTAATGAGAACGATAGACGCTCGCCGCTGACAGATTTGTGTCCCCTGGGACAGGTTTGTATCACTGTTGGCTGTCAGCAAATACATTATGCCATTTAAGCAAGAATGATCACTTCTATTAACAACAAAGCGGGCTCAATTGAATAATTTAGCGCGGTGGGTGGTGGCAGGAGCTCATTGCTGATAAAAAAAAAGAGAAGAGAAGGCAGTAGAGGATTGATCAAACAGCCGGCGCTCACCGAGATGCGGAATTTAAATAATAAAATCAGATAAAAGCGATTTATTTTTGCTATCTTGTTCCAGCTGTGGACGCCCTGATTGCACTGTGCCGTGTGCAACGGCAAATCAATACGTTAAGAATGATGTGAAAATCTTACAAAGCGATGGCTTTTTTAAAATTTCTGTTCTCAAATTGATCTGTAAACTGTTGCAGCAGTTTCTGAGGGAAAGAAGACGAATCTTCTCTTCGATATAACTTCTATGTGTGAAAGTCTTCAAAGGCTTCTCGTCTCAACTTCCCTTGAAAGGCGCTTCATGGATTTATAGGCTCTGACTCCCTCTAGAGGGCAAAAGGATCAACAGCAGAGAACAACCTCCCTCTGCACCTTCATGCTCACCTGAACTTTAAAACCGTTTGAGGCAAACAAGCTTCATAAGACATAAACTGTTTATAGCGCTGCTGCTTAATGCCGAGGACATGAAGTGTTCTTTAATTAACGTTAGCCGACAGCTTGACTATTGATGTCCGTCATCGGCTTCCTGTCAGAAGCAGGTTCTTGGCTGTCTGTGCAAAACCAATTTCACAGTATTTTCAAACATCGGCCTTCAGTTTAAATATTCCGCCATTAACATCCTCACACACATTTTGTGCCTATGATCCAATGATTAGAACAAGTAGTTCATTCAGGCGCGCTGCAGCGTGAGCGGCAGATTTGCAGACTTTGCCCACGCATTTGCATCACCAAAGGGAGGATGATGTACATCTACATGTGCATCTTAATTGCGCGTGTGTTACATATTCCGCCGTCGATGTAGGCTGGTAACGCATCGGTATAAGAGCCCCCACATGATGTAACGCTCCTGCAAGGGTGAATTTAGCAGAGACAGAAGTACATCTGCAGCTATCAGGAGGATTTATCAGTTACTTGAGAGCACGGTGCTATTTCTGGCAGGGGGCTTAATTATTTAGGAATAACACATTTTGATCAAGGATTAGATTATTTTCTAAGTTTCTGCTTGTGTTACTCGAGGATTGATCCCAGATAAGCGATTCCTCTCCTCGACTACTAATTTCAACGTTGAGGCCAATCAACGTCACGGCATTTACTTTTGGAAGATTTAAAAATCAGAGCCAGGAATGTGTGAGGATAATGTTAATCTTTGCAAAAGAGTGAGAGATTACAAGTGTGCATGCAACAATTTTAACACAATAATGCATTTTTTATTTCTCAGAATTTCTGGTGTTCAGTTCAATAAGGAGAGATAATTTGCTCTAATGCCGAAGCAGCATGTACGGATATTCCATGTGAAAGGATACAGGGAACTCTAGAAGAATAGCCGGAAGAAATGAAGAAGCATCCTCAGACTAAAGGAGATGCGTCGTAAAGAGGAGAGATACAGTGGGAGTGAAAAATAACATTTATTGCGATGATAAGACGAGAACAGTTTGACAATTCGACCCAAACAGCATCAGTGGAAGAGATAGTGAAGTACTAGGAGGTGGGTTGGATGGAATGTACCCAACAAAATGGATAAAATGAGGTAGACTGCATGATGAAGATTCCTCGGATGGACCTCTGGAAGCATGTGTTGGTGGTGATGAAGAGGAGGAGGTATGACGTCCCCCTGACACACACATCGCTTTGTGGTTTGTCGTGAGGTCAAGACCTTTGCCCACTCTACATGTGTTTCCTTACTTTGCCACAAGAGGCTGCTGTTCACACATCACACATGTAACGTAGCTTACAGAACCAAGTCCCGGGGCTGTTTTTATGTAGTCTGGTCTTTATGATCTATTTATTAGAACTCAGTGTGAGCACCGATTGACTTGCTGATATAATGAAGGAATTAAGAGGGAAGATGCAAACAGTAAAAACAGTCCAGAGACAGTAAAAAGCCGATGAGCCAAAGCATGATTGAAGCTGGTTTAGGACAGAGGGAGATCTAATAGACAGGGGGGGGATGTAGTTTCAGGATAGTTGGCCACTTAATAGACCTTTATATCAATCCCTCATCAAACAAAGAGGCCGGCTTCGTCCTGGGATGCCCACACAACCGAAAAGAGAAGGATGGCTATGTCATCATCTCTGGCGGTACAGGAACAAACCACACACACACACACACACACACACACACTCGCTGACAGCAGTGGGCAGCTCCTTCAGCGACAAGCGGCTTGACCCGCTGTGTGTTAAGGAGAGATACCGCAGGTCCTTCCCTCACGCAGCTGTCAGACTACAGCACGAACAACTCTCACAAACTGCACTATCATTATCCTCAATTCTCCCATTATAACCATGTGCACTGTGCAATACATTCATCCCATACGTATATACAGTTACTCTATTTTACTTCCTCTTATCTCATATCGATGCTTCCATTTGGGGGATGCTGCTGTTTCCCCCTTTAATGATATAATACTGTAAATTTCCCCGTCGTGGGACTAATTGAGGATTATCTTATCTTATATGAACACACAGACTAAACCTTTGTGCACTGAAACGTCATTACTTCATATGTTTTTCATCACCAGTTTTTGAGGATTATAATTAAGATGATCTCATGTAGCTTATGATACAATTATGTCTGTAACCCCCTGGTGGGATGCACAAGCTATATTTCCACTGACTAATACAGATTTTGTGATTATATTATAGCACACACGCCCAGGCCCCATAATTACACTGAGGCGTGCTACATCACCATACTTAGCATCTAGCAGTCAAGGCTGCCGCCCTGGAACCTGTGTATTTATGGCGGCTATATAAAATGAATGTCACTATAAATATACAGCAGATATCAGGTGTTGAGAAGGGGGGAGCTCGACATCCTCACCCGGCATGTTGGCACGCACAATGAGCATGAGGCCTTGTTAAGTGATTTGTTCCTGTGACATCTTCCACCCGACGTACATCATGGAAAAAACACTGTACAGCTCTCGTCTGGCCAGAAAACCACCGATTGATATATCTCGCTCCTCTCTGGACGGTCCTCAGGAACTATAGCCAAGCAGATGGCAAAACACAGAGCTCTGCTCGGAGAGGAGAAACGGCTCTCTGAGCAGCAGTGCTGGAAGGGAATAAGAGGACTGGAGTGTGTGTGTGTGTGTGTGTGTGTGTGTGTGCGTGGGTGTACGATAGCATGTTGAGTTTCTGTTATTGGACCTTGGGTGGCTGTTTTCCTGTCCCACCTCCCTTGTATTTCTCTGACTGAACTATTTCCGACATAATGGCTCAAGATCGGCGCTCCACTTTCAGGGACAGGACGGGGATTCAAAAAAAAACAGAAGAAGTCCAAAACAGAAACTTAGTTGTCATGGTGCACCAAAACAAACGCTCCCTGCGAGACAGCTGTCTGGTTCGTTGCCTGCGAGGCGATTCTCCAGTGGCGTTGACCGTCACTTAATCATAAACAAGAATGAAGGAGGAGGAAATGCAACCTTCTAACAAACAAACACTGCGTCTCCTGCCAGAGATCTGACGACTCAGCGTTGGTACTCGCTGATGGAAAGTCTTTCCACCTGCATCATCCCCTCACACTTTCATTTCCATTTCTCGTGAAGTCTCTATTATAAGTGACATTTGTTTTTTTCTGCTCCCTTTGCTTCTAATGTCGTTCAAGCAGGGAGGCTGGTCAGTAATCTTTCCACCGGAGGAGCTCTGGCTACTCTCAACCTTCAACCCCCGAAAGATTTGTTGCTGCGCTCGTGAAGTCGCTCAATAAACTTTGACTCTGCAAGATTTATGCTGTTTGGATGATGGAACGGGAGACAAAAGAAGGTGACCTTTTTGAAGCATGGATTTGCTCTCCAATATATCTTCGAGTGTGTGTCTGTGTGTGTGTGTGGCATATTTTGACAATATGAAAGATAGTGAACTTAGTTCAGGCAATTTGATGACGAACTCCATAGATTTTTATTTACACACCTTCAAGAGGGTCGCAGTGTTGTCATGGAAATGCAGCGCCGAGCCAAACCAAACCAAGCTGAGCTGAGCCGAGTCCGTACGTTTGTATATAAAAATGCCATAAGGCACCACACCAACAGACACACTTGCATATGGGAGACTGCTGCTGCATGCTGGCGTTTCATATGAGCTCAGCAGGTCACACATGCATGTGCATATGATCCGATATGAGCCGTGTATCTCCACCGTCCTTCGACGGCCTCGAGGGTGCAGTAATAATCTTTGCTTTAATGTGGCTTCCTGCTCCAGTTCGATCTCCTGCAGTTGGACCTTCTGCAGCAGGATTATCAGGGTGGAATGGGACGTGCAATCCAAGTTGTCTTTTCTAGCCAGGGAATCCGTCGCTGCATTCCTTGACTGGGTGGAGATTCGGAAAAACTGGTCTTGAGCTTCATACAAAGTGATGTGAGGGATACAGCATCTGATTTATGGATCGGATTTATCAAAGCCAGAACGGGTCAATTTGGATTGTGACTTAAAAAGAAAAGCGAGTACACATGAGCCAAAACTAAAAAAATATGTTCCTGGCTAGATTAAAGATAAATTGAATATAATATTCATTTCAAACACCGAAAATTCCAGAAAGCATTCTAGCGGCACTGCCTCCCACTGTCCCCCAGGACATGTATGAGAATTATAAGCATGCATGGGTAGGAGCTCATATACAAATAGAACCCGTAAGATGAAGCAGATATTCTACATGTTTACTGTTCTTCTTCCAGTATTTTCAGGCTAATTGTGGCTCCCTTGTGTGTAATAAAAGACAATTAGTGGTGAGGTAACGGGACAGACTTGGCTCTGCTTACCTGCAAGGACAAATAATTATGCATAAATACAGTGGCTGGGAAAAGAGTGTATAAAAAAACAGGCTGTGAAGCGTTCGGTTTTAAGGGCAGCACGTACATGAGAGCGTAATTAGCAGCCGGTTTGACACCGTCGTGCACTGCTAATGTTACTAAACTGCAAGTTGTCCCGGCACTCCGCTCCAGGCTACAGACGTGGCCGGCTCTGCCGCAGGCGTTTGTCTCACCTGTGAAATAATACAGGCTACTTTCCGCCCGGAGACAGCAGGTCACGGCATGATAGGATGAGACCATTAACTTCTGGAGAAAAGAAGGCGCCTGTGTTTACTCTGTGTTCACTGTGTTACCATAGAAATGTGATGAATGCGATGCCACAGTTCCTTAATGCTAAAACCACATGGCCTCCATGGGCAGACACCTTCATCTGTTCTGACCTGGATTGTCAAACGCAGCACAAACATGTTAAGATTTTAGGATTGATGGACTTCTACAAAGAACCTTAACAATCCTGCACTGTATGCAACACATTCCGATGTTTGTCCTTAAGTGTAAAGTATTTTCCATTGTTCCGCCTTCCTTCATGTACTTATGTACTAAGTAATGAGATTCTACTGTGCTTTGGGCATGGGGCCCCTTCTCTTTGACCAGCCACAGTCACCGTGGTGCCGCCTCTCTAACGTCGCCCGGCAACCTCAGAAAAATGTTTACCTCAGAAACACGATGCATGAAAACATCAGCAGGCTTGTTTGTCTGGCAGGCCGGCGGTCCACCGTGATGTGGTCAAGTGGGGAAAACAGCCACTAATGATGAACGAGTGCACAATTTCATTTTGTGGACATTACCTCCCTGGTGAGTCGTTATTCGCCTCCTGGAGCTTTGCACCAACACAGCTTTTCTTTTTCCAACACTCAAAGTGTGAAATTACACATTTGATTAAAAAATCCTGTAAAATGATGTCATGTCATTTTTCTTATGATTAAAATGAGTCACACATTTCTTTTTACACTTTGGGGGATTATCTCTAAGAACAGATGCGTGAATGCCGTACACACAAGTCGGTATAAAGTCAGAGTCCCTTAACTTAAGTCTTATCTTAAGATATTTTGGCCCATAAATAAATATCTCACTGTGATACTTAACTGCACTGGTAAATCCATTGTACTGGATTTATATAGGCCAGCTAAATACATTATAATGAGTTTTCGGGGATCCGCAGGGGTCTGTTCTTGGACCTCTGCTATTTACCCTTAACATTTGCCCATTAGAGTAAACCCTTAAACATGTCATGTGCGCAGATGAAACATAAATCTAAATTGCTGTGTCACCAAATGATTACAGTTCAATAGACTCCCGGGACATCGCATCACATAAATTAGCAACACTTCACCAAAACGTCTTCCAGCTGAACGAGGACAAAAGTCAATAACAAAATCAGCCTTCTGCTATCTTAAAAATACGAGGAGGATCAGAGGCTCGATGTCCCAACATGATCTCCGGAGGCTTGTACATGCATTCATCTCTGGCTGCTTGCAGAGACTGTTCACAAGTCTGTCTAACATCAATCAGACAGCCGCAGCTGATAATGAATGCAGCTGTCAGAGCAGCAGCAGATCAGCACAGAACTCCAGGAGTCTTGTCCTTCATACTTCATTGACGTCTCGTATCTGAGAGAATTCACTTCCAAATACTATTGAACGACTCAGGTCAAAAATATTATTCTGACCTCAGTTTATTAGCCCGACTTCAGAGCAACACACCAGAAGACAGCACATAGCCTTTATTTTTTAATATCTAAACTCAAGACTTCCCTTTTTTACAGCCACTTCTAACAGATTTGTACAATCGTTAATTACTGGTTTATTGCTTCCAATGTCTGTCGTGATTTTATTGACAATAGCTGTTGTCTGTTTACTTTGTTATCTTTTACTCTGCATGTTCTTACATGACTTGTAATGAAGCACTTTGTGTGCCTGTGCAGCACAAGGGGCAATATAAATACATTTGCTCTGGCTTAAATGTTACATTTAAACCATATTCACTCATAAAAATGATTTAAATTTAACTTATTTTGTCAACAGGTTCCTGGAAATTGTATTGTTAGTTAAAAAAAACACAAAAGTATGTTTGATAAGTTAGATGAATTTAACATTTTTGCTTGTAACTGACCCAAAACTATTTAGTGGAACCTGTGGACAATATAAATCCAATTAATGTTCCAATGTCTGTTTTCTTCCGCCACTGACGTGGCTCTGCAGCTGTACTGCTGAAAGCTTTGGGTTTCACACAATAAACTATTAGGCATCTGGAGAAGCAGTAGAGATGTGGTGAAAGGTGAAGAGAAGCACAGTTTGTCCCCCTTTTCTTCGTTGACTTTCCTTCTTTCTTTCTTCTTCACCTCCACATCCTGCTGTCTTCCTCCCTCTGTTTTACTTGTCCAATGTCGTGACTTCTGTCTGGTTTCTTTCGGTTTCAGACGCACACGCACGCACAGCAGACGGACTATCGAGGCTCCTTCTCTGGTCAACTCCTGCTGTTTTAAGGAAACTGCCAGGGATATTTGATTCTGCTGCTCCCAGTCGTTTGATCTGAGTTCCCTGTTAGCTCAAGCATGCAGCTCGGCTCCAGCATGCAGCTCGGCCTCATCATGAGGCGGACAAAGAACAACAAATCCCGTGATACATCCAGCTGAAACAAAACACACCCTGGAGACTGTACACAATAACACCAGCTGTAACATAAGTATATTGCGCACTGGCTACGTCTCTAAAAAGCAGGTTTTGCAATCTTTTAGAAAGTAGCTAGCTCGTCGGAGCTGGCGATCGGGGCAAAGGTTAATCTAACATCAGCACTTACTAGCTGATAATGCCGAGGCAAAGCTCATGTTGTCTGTTGTGTCTCTGATGGTATAAAATACTAACCAATGCTTCGGTATCCCTGCATGCGTTTACATCGAGATCTTAGGGGAGTGATGAGTGAATATCCTAGGCCCCGCCCCTTTCGGAGCCTACAGGTGGATGCTGGGTGGAGGCGGGGCTGAGGGAGCCAGCGGCGATGCTGATACAGTTCAGCGGTGATGGTGATGGTGGGAAATCCCTTTAGTTTAGACGACGTGGTCAGTTGGGCGTGTCACGTCTGATTAGCCCAGCTCGGGGTGACTGCCAGAACCAGCTCGCAGGCATCGCCTCATTTGTGGGAGTTCATCCTCAGGGGGACGTGAATGTGTATCAAACGACATAGCGATCCATCCAATAATTGACGGGTGATCTGGACCAACAACATCCTGACATTGCCACCCAAGGAGCCACTAGCATTGCTGACTATCTCCTTTCGATTATACATTTGATATGTGTGTGTTGCTGTGCAGTTGTTGTTAGACCGAATGCGATTGCTTCACTCTGGCTGCGCTCTGAGACGACACACAGCTGCTGTTGTCGGGGTCAGAAAGGTGTGAACCTGAACCACACTGACCTCCAGATTTCATAGACAGGATCACAGCCAACACAGTGAGGCAACAGAAAGATGAACATGCAGTCATTGGTTGCTGTGTTCTTTGATTCATGACAACAATAATGACTCGAGCAAAAAAACGCTGGAACCTGCATTCATTCAAGAACAATGACGTCGTCCTCTGAGTGGAGCAAGGGGAGGTTTCTGGGAGACCTTTGCAAGTGGAACTTCTCATGAGGCTGGGTTGTAACCTGAAGCCAAAGAGAGAAGAGAGAGACTGAGGCAGAAGCGAGAGAGGGAAATGGAGGGAGGGGGCAGGAAGCACTGAAGGGCCGAGAGAAGGTGATGTCAGCTCCAGAAAGTAAACAGAGTTCCAGACTGCAGCATGCTGCCTGCAGGACGGGGACTGCAGCTGGGGCAAACCCATGGGGGCACCAGCACGATCCCCTGGACCAGCACCTTTATCACTGGGATGGAAGGCTGGTTCCTCCACATCTCCCTCTTGATCTTCATCTCTTTTCCCCAGGGAGCATCCTGGCCGTACGGTAAGAGGCTGACTTTGTCTTCCTTCACTCCCCATCTCCTCGCTTGGCACAGCCTCTCGGTTTGTTTTCTTTGTTCTCAAAACGCCGGCATCAGCACTCTCTTCATCCACTCCTCCTAAACCCTTTAAGAGCAGAAAACTGTTCAGCTCGACTTGCAGGAGAAGACTGACAGAAACAAGGATGTACAGAAAAAGGCAGCAAAGAAAAACAATGTTGACAATTAGTGCAACCTTCTCTTTTACAACTCTGTGATGGGATGCAGTGAGGGGTCCTGTGTGTTTATTGGCCTGTTAAAAACAAGTCTGTTACTTTCTCCTGATGGTGGTTCTGAATAATACCGAGATTGTTTTGTCTGCCTTTAAAAAAAAAAAAAGCACGTTGCCACACATTCCTTGAGGTAGAGTGAGTCCTAATTCAGGCTGTTCAAAACTTGGCGAGTGTGATAATTCCTCTTTAAATGTCTTGCGGGTGAGTCCCAGATTGAAATAGTCTGCAGGAAGTCCGACGTGTGGCAGTTTGGGCGCCGTGGACGTCTCCCCGGCCGCTAACCCCGAACCTCTGCCCTCCGTCTGAGACCTCTGTGCAAGCGCAGCCAGCAGTAACTACGATACCATCAATCTGTACCGTCGGTGAGTGTGTCAGACGGCTGTTGGGAGCACAGCTGTGTTCAGTCGTGGTGATGAACAGATTTTCCCCCTCTGGCAGATTTACAGACGTGTGTTGTGTCATCTGAATCACTGTCAGCGTGACTGTTTAATCAGCTGATGATGGAGACTTTCTATTGTGCAACCAGAAATCTTCTTTTTTTTTTTTTTTTTTAAAGCAGAGTTGTTTATTTGCAGAAACTCCTCACTTGGCTGTTCATACGAGTGTGTAATGTTTTTGGAGGCTGTTTAAGTGAACCAAAGATGGCCTCCCGTCGAGCTTTTGGGAAGAGTTCACTCCGTGTTTAACAGCTGCACGTCTCAGACTCCTGTGTGACCTACATGTTGCTGTGCGTACATACCATTTTTTTTTTTTTTTATCAAAGTGGATAATAGCATGATGGGATATTTCCCTGGTGTTCGTGGTTTCCTGGCAGATGGAAAGTTTGTTTAAAGCACTCGACAGGATGACCAGTGAGATCGGCGCCAGGGATCGGAGCTGCATTCAGATGCCCACAGACCTCCAGCGGGAGTTTCCACTGCTCCATGATAGCTGAATCGCTCTGCCCTCAGACTACCAGGCAGCTGCTGTGGATGGCAGTTAAAAGGAATTATACACTTGCCTAAACACGCCCGTACCCTCACTCACAGCTGCTCTGAAAGCAATTTCAACCTTGATACATGGTGGGTAAATAATGACCCTTTTTCCTGAGGAAACAATTTATTCATTGTTGATATAAATGTAATTTGTCATTCCATTCACGGGCAATTATATTAATTACTCAGTTAATTATGTTGTATGACTTAAAGGAGAATTATAGGTTCCCTCAAGGGTTGTTTCATCTCTGTGTGGTATGTTACAATGAAGGAAGACGTGTTTGCTCTTCTGACAATCAATAAATAATGTTGTGGTTCATGCAGACTCGCTGGATGAGACACGTTGGAAAGCATGTTGTTCAATGTACCAACTCTCCGTATTGTATGCAGCTGTCGAGGGGTTAAATATAACTTAGCTGTGATAGTGGCGATTAGTGAGACAGGACAAGACTCAGGTTGATGAGTCGTGTTCGATGTCTGACACTCCGAAGGCAGCCTGGATGCTGACCTTTGGTTTATTCTGAGCTCACAGGGAGGATCTTCCAGACAATGGTGACTCAGCTTTTAGATTTGCTTCTAAAATCCCCTGTGAGGTTAAATTCAACACCTGCGGCCCATTTTGAATGCAGATCACCAGTAACGCTGCTGTTTTCCAGGACTTGACAAGCAGTCGTGTGTACAGAAACAAAACAAAGGAGCCTTGAGAACATGTGGAAATGTTGGTCGATGAGTTCGGCGTTGGTTTGCATGTTAATGGGCAAACAGGGCAGTCAGATGTGTCATCAGACTTGTGTGATCTGTGGAAAGTGGGTGAGCTTCCGTGACCACTTATCTGCCCCTGTGAATAATGACGTCAGCCTCTGGACTCACATCAAAGATGTGCAGTGACTAACTGCACTTGGAGCAGCTGATCCGGGTCCCCGTGTGGCACCCGGAGATCTCCGCAAGGCAGCGTGTTGTGAAGTCTTTGTTATTTATTTCTATGGCTTCTTGACATGCTTGTCGAGGAGGATATTTAGGAGGTCAACATCTGGAATGGAAAAAGTACATAAGGGACCGGGAAAGCCAAAACAAACCCACACAAGTCAACACACTTTGGCAACATTTGTGATGCATTGTTATATTGTGGTTGGATGGCTCGGTGCCAGCGTTTCCTCACGCAAGTCATGTGCACTTGAACCAGGGAAATATGTATCACTACATACCCAAACAGATAAATACCAGACATGCACTTCCTCCCTCTGTAGGAAAATGAGGCCAGAATATACTGTGTACGGGACGTGTACATCTGTGTGATAACATCTAAATGTCAGAAACCATCTTTGAATGAAAAACATTAGTTGCTGTGTACTTTGATTTTTGGAGTTTAGTTCCATCCGCTGACATGAAAAGGACGAGATGTATGAGCTATACTGCAACCAGCCACCAGGGGGCGACCCATCTCTTTTGGCGAGCTCTCAGGGCGTCTCTGGCTACGACTGTTTGTTATTGAATACAGCAGCCTGGGTCAGAGCATCTCCACTGTCCTGGCTCGAGTTACAGGACTGAGGAAACAATATAATGAACAGAGGGAAATTTAATTTCCTTAACACATTAAAATGGATTTTGATCAGTTCAAAATATATCATGCAGCGTTTGTTTGGACCGAAAGCTAACGCTAACTCACTCGCAGACCTGATTGTTGAACACCTGTTCAGAACCTCCTAAACGGTTGTAAAATCCCATATGAACCTGTTACTGTCTCGTCTGCAGTCACCTGCAGGTGTTGACCTGGATGCCTTGCAGGTGTGCGTTTACAAGGCGGAGAGCTTTTCTTTTTCTTTTTTTTAAATGAAATAAATTAATCATCGCTGCACAAGCCAGAACACAGTGATGCAAAAAGTAAAAACAAAAGAAGAAAGAGGCATTCCAGCATGCGTACAGCACCGAGGGAAGAAAACCGCAGAAAGATAATAACCGAAGAAGAACAAGAGGTCAGCAGTTTGGATCTGCTCCCCATTTATAAACCACTGCTGCTTGTGTTTATTTACCTCCAGGAGCAGCAGTACCTAAACATGTGGAAACTAGTTCTGTCCTGAATGGATGCTCTTTATATCACTGACTGTCTCTTAGAGGCTAAAAATGAACTTCCAGCTGTGATTAAATGTTTTTCTTGATTCCTTCATGCGTTTACTAAGAGCAACCTGCAGGGTGTCCGTCCTCTCCGGCGGGCAGCAGCGATCAATGTAAGGGCATTAGCATGCCAGCTCATAAAGTCCCTCTGACCCTTTCATGTTAATGTCCTATAAATCAGCTTTTACAGTCTCTCAGGCCCGTGTCCTTTACAAACCTCTGCGAGGAAGCAGCTGAACTGTCCCATAAGGAGAAGAGATGGTGTCAGTGCCGCTCCGTCCCCATGTGGCAGTCCTGTTTTAATTACTGTGGACAGTCAGTGCAGGGGAGCTGCAGTAGGTTGAAGACTCAGAGTCCTTCTGACAGAACCCAGCCTACGGTTTACTTTAATTTGGGTCAGATTGCAATCATAACAAAAGTCAAACTTGTTTGAAATCCACTATTTATTGGCCCTCTGGGTTCGTCGTCTTTAAGAAAAGTCAGGCCACTGTAATCAAACAATTACCAGCCTCACTTTTTCCATTTTTGTTGGGGTCTGATGCCACGTTGAAGTCATCCAACTTGTAGTTGTTTTGAATATATATAAAAGTATGGTTTTGAATGTCTCTTGCATTGTCGACTGGTTATTTGTCCGGTACAGTCGGATGCCACTCCTCACTCTGAATCTTTGTTTGTTTTTGGTCTCGCTCAACATGTCTGTAAACTCGCAGGGCCGTGCCCAATGCCTCGGATGTTTGTGGTTGTCACGATCGTTACAGAGAAATCCACAAAAATGACAATCTGGACAGAAAATATGAGTTGCTCTTTTTCAGTCTCAGTGACAAACCAAACGAAACAATAGAAGACAAGCTGAACAAAAACGAAGCTGACGAGTGAGGAGCCGTTATTGGTGTATTGTGTTCGGGACTTGGTGGGAATGGGAGTCAAAAAACAGACAAAAAGAGACGTTTAATCACAGCCGGGAGATCTGATGCACGGAAAGAGTTAACTGATGTCCTGTTGGAGGAGAATACAGAAATCCAGAAGAGCCGACGTTGTCACGACAATAAAGGCCTGAGGAGCAAGCAGGGATCATAGAACAGCCACAAGACGGCAGCAGATTTATGAAGTGCAAACTCAAGAAAACCCTCACAAACATCGACCTCGCGGCGTCACGTCACGTACCTTGTGTTTTATGTCATTGCATGACTCACTGTGTTTGCACCAGTTTAGCAGAAAGAGCTGAGGAGGCGACCAGACTGTTGCAGGACCGAGATACAATTTATGTTATGAATAATACAAATAGGCCTCGGGAGTGACTCACAGCATTCCCGGGCACTCTCCTCGCCAGTTGACCTGCAAACAACCACTCAGATTGATCACGTGCGGCTGTTTCTTCGCCTGCGTCAGCGCACTTGTGTGTTCTTTCTTCGAGTGTCCTCTGGATGATTTCTTGGTTTACAATAACATTGAACAGAGTGTTCAACTGCGGCTCTGCAAATAACACCGGCACGCACGTGACAAGTGTGTTTTTGAAGTTATTGTGTTTGCAGGACTGGAGGGAGGGGGATGTACCAAACAGAGTGCCAAGTTTAAAGTGCAGCTTCTGTTAGTTCTCCGTCCACATCTGCCACAAGGGAATTTCCACTTGTCTGCTTCAGCTTTTAAAGTCCAGCATTACATAATCAATTCAATTAAACATCGCATTCATAGAGTAAAAACATCCAATGGTTCATAAAGCACGTTGTGATTGATTCTATTATTGTGGCATGTTGCTGATGTCTGATGTGTGATAGTTTGCAAACACACGGAGAAACTGGCCGGAGCATTGCTACCTCCGATACGCTATGTGGCGCTGGAGCGCTTTCAGCAAGTGACAACGAGTCTTTTGGCTGCGGTGAGAGGAGAAGAAGAGCGCCGACCGCGTTCGATTATAGTCTTTAATATAATATTTCTTCAAGCTTTAACCACAGATTCATGACAGGTGGTAAGCCATGGTGTCGTTTGACGTCGTCCTGGAACAACGCCTCCTTTTTTCGCGTCGCTCGTGCTGTCTTCCTCTCCTTCCACTTCCGGGGGAAAATCGCCGGCGGAAAAATGTCGCGCATGCGCAGAATGAGTTTCCGGATTCCCGTGTTTACATGGTGTTGGCATCGAGTAATGACCGAGTTACCCAGGTACTCTTATCCGATAATGAAAAACCCGATTCTTGTCCGATGCTGACTCGATGTAATCGATCTACCCGTGGTTACCTGCATTTGCATAACCCAAATGTTGCTAATTGCTAATTGCTGGTTACAGAGTGCCGGCTGTAAACACACCAGAGTCCTTCCACCCTCTGCAGACTGTAACAACCGTGCTTCTTGTTCTTCCTGCACTCATGAAAGAATGCACATGCACAATGTGAGTTGAGCCTGACGGTTTATCTTCATTAGATTACAGGCATTTGTACAACCACTGCCCAGGCCCGGAGTGGAACGTGATGTGCAGGGCCTGTTGCGAGTACGATGTGATCCGCTGCAAGTGCCCCCTCCAGGGGACCCCGGTGGGCTATGCTGTACCCTGCTGCCGCAATGCCATCAACGAGTGTGACCCCTGCATCATCCATCCAGGTAGGGAAGAACATGCACATTGAAATATGAAGAGAATTTGATGTTTTACCAAGTGTATATCTGATGGCCGGAGCCGGCTCATTAATCTCCCTGCAACACTAAGTGACGCCTGGCAGCTTTCCAGATGTTTGTACCACAGCACGGAAGTGTGTGTGTTTGTTTATAGATCAGCTCAGCACCTTATTATCTGTGTAAAAAAACTAACAGGCCCAGTACACATGCATGAGATTACCAGGGGATGTGTGCACACATGTGATGCAGGGGCTGCATCCCAAAACTCTTCTTTTCTTCCCGGTGTTTTTCCTACATGGTATTTACCTACAGTGGGATGTCATGTTTTCCTCCACAGCTTGAATCTCCTCACATTTTCCCCTTTTGTGGGGTGAAAACAGCTGTTCGGGATTAAATGAATACCTGCACCTCACGTTTTACTGTACGGCACTAAAAATACTCTCACAAGCACTATGTTCAATCATAAATCCCCCACGTGTGCATCCCCAGCACATCAGCTCCGAGGATTCATACCTGTCCCGTGGTCGTATGTTGATCTTAGCCCCTCTCTTCAAACCCCACGGACAGAGCAGCCTCTTAAGTGAAAATCCATCCTCTCAGGAAACCGTTTCAGGGTTTTTTTTCTTCACTTTTCTATTTCAGGAAGCAGTAATATGTATCAGCATTCTGTAGCAGTGCAAGAAGAACATAATGAGTCTAGCAGAGGTGATTTAAACAAAATATTTAAAGGGTCTAGCAGAGAAGAGCTGC
>CAAKHC010013249.1:0-14704 GCA_901007825.1 Macroramphosus scolopax
GAGCATTCGTCTCTCTCACTCTCTCTCTCGCTTTCTCTGCGGTCGTGACAGAGAGAAATGCCACGTGAGGGAATTAAACTTCATCAGGGATTCAGCTCCACTCGCAGCAGCATGAACAGAAACACACACACACACACACACACACTCCCGCTCGCACGGGGGAAAACACACAGTAACAGATGGGCGACGAAATGTGTACAGAATGCACACACCGAGTGAAACACTTCCCCAAAATCAATCATGTACAGTTTAGAGAGGAACAAGAGGCAAACAATGAAAGCTACCAGACAGACGTTGGGATGAAGGTGCTACGTGTCTTTTGTCTTCGGCATGAAGGAGAAGTAATTAGTCCGCATCCAATTATCAGCTACCACTCTGTCTCTAACACTTCTCAACACATTTCACCACAATGCTCTGATTTCGTCCTTCTTCTTCTCTTTTTTTCTTTCCTTCCTTCAACCCCCACCGTCCTCTCTTCCATCTATCCTTCCTTGCTAAAATGGCCGACCTGGAAAACCCTGGCCCTCAGCAAAAAAAAATCGCACCACTCCTGTGGTGTCGCTGCACATGCAGACACACATATGTGCACGTCTTTCTCACAGACACACACACACACACACACACAAATGCACACATGGTACAAAGATATGTTGAATCTGAGATTAGGATCAGATGGACTGACAAGACAGAGCGAGTGAAGGTACTCAGACGGACACATCAATAAATAAACACACGCTTGCGCACACACACACACATACACACCGAGGAGAGGGAGGAGAGGGGAGGGGGGGTTAGGTGAGATGGAGGATCACTTACTGGCTGTACAGTTTATCCTGATACAGTCTGGAGGGAGAGCAGAGCAGAGGGTTAATGCTGCACACAAACACGTACTCTCCACGCCCTGGGGATGCACACATCGACACACCCTGCATGCATTAACAAACACACACACACTGCGGAGAAAACACACACTCTCCTTTGTCAAGTCGTGTTTTCTTGGAAGAGTGTGTAGCAAAATGTGGCACTTTGGGTCGAAGCCAATCAAGGAGAAATAGCAATGGATGGTAATTGGTGGATCTTTTGGGGGCTGGTTAAGGAGAGGGGTGTATCCCAGCGTGAGCCGTGTGCTCCTCGGCTGCTCTGGACTGGACGACAGTTTCAGTCACCACTCAAAAGCACCGGCAGACTGAGATGGGTTATGTGCGTCACTTTGTCTGATGACAGTGAACATATCCCATAATTGTTGTCGCCCGTCCAGAGCACAAATCTCCACAAATAGTTTGAAGATTTAGTCCCTTTTCTTTTCTTTTTTTTTTTTTTACCCATGATGCCTTGGTGTGTCGTGTGGCGTCAACCACAGAAGAGACGTGGCTGCAGACAACCAGAGACCAACACATGCACCCCTCTGAGCGTGTTATCGTGCGCCTGTGTTGCACCTCGTGTGAAAATGTGTGGCTGTAAAAGAGCGAGGCCGGAGACGTGTTTCGCAGCTGAACTCGGGGAGAGAAATGTACAAGAAAAATAAATAGACGATGGATGTTCGTCCAACATTATGTGTGAGGTGTTTTACTTGTGAGTCTTTGTGATAATATTTGAAAGTGTTGGGGATGCACAGGTCCACTGGGAGTGAGCAGAGAATGCAGCTTGAAGCTTGACCCTCTGTTCAACACAAAAGATACATCACTAACCTTCACTTGTGTGTGTGTGTGTGAATATAAAGAGGTAAATCTACATCCTATTGAGTGTCTTCAAATGCTGTGAAACCCTTGTAAACGTCAGTACAAAGTGTAAGCAGTGCAGCAGAATTATCCGTGCTATATATATTCATTACTGTATCTATGGAGGAGATAATATATTATTAATCAACATTTAATGACATTCCTATGCCAAGAGGCCAGTATCAGCTGCATTCCCCTGACAGGTAATTAGATTCATATCTGAGAATCTGCATGTGCACGTGTGTGAGTGTGCGTGTGTGTACCTAGGTTGACAGTGAGTCGAACACGGCCCCCGTCTAGCTCCAGACGAAGTGTGTCTGCGGAGTTGCGGGATGTGGTTGCCATGAGAACGCCGTAGGCCCGCTGGGAGCGAAACCGTAGCGAGACGTCCTCCGCCTCGGTGTGCATCGCCACAGGCAACTGCACCTTCATAAACTTGCTGCCGTCGTAGGACAGGATAGTCGCATCTGTGCAAAGACACGCAGGGATGGAGGGAAGGAGGCAAATGAGAAGGGGACGGGCGGAGGGCGAAGGAGGAAGATGGTGGCGGAGGACAGAAAAAAAAGAGATGCAAGTGATTGACAGGGAGATAACAGGGGGTGGGAGGAAACAATGGCAGTTTAGTGAATCACATTTGAACATGACAAAGTGTGCTACACTCCCTCGTCATGTCGTGCTGATGCTCAAAACCTGTTAGAAATCCCTAAATATATCACCGCTCCCTCCACCTCAAAGAATAGGACGCAGAAACCGCAGCAACTGGTTGGATGCGTGTTCGCTGACATCTTTAGACCCTGGAGTCATAATGTAACAAGCTCAGGTGATCCCGTTTTAATGCCTTTCGCGTGCTCATTTACATATTCATAATCTTTTTTTTCTCCCTGATACCTACCGGGGCCAATCCCTGACTGCTAAACCCTCCACCTCCGAGGACCCTGTTTTTTTATTGGCCAATTACACACACAGATAAACCCACTTTCCATGCCACTGTGTCTTTATCTCTCCCCGTCTTCCTTCTTGTATCCCTCCACTCCGTTCCTACTTTCTCTCTCCTTCTCTCTTCCTGTTTCCGTGGGAGACAGTTGGAGCCAAGGCGAAAAAAACAAGAGAACAGGAAGAGAGGGAGGCCTCATGAATACTGATGAGATGAGAAGGAGGGAAAGAGAGAGATAGTGTGTGCATGTCAGAATAAGTGAGTGAATTTAAGTGTGAACAGAGGAGGGTTTAGTAAAGTGAGAGCAAAGGGGGAGAAAATAGGGACGGAGCAAGACAGAGCGAAAGGAAGGGGTGGGGGGGGAGGCAGGAGCTCTTGGCTAAAATGCAAATGAAGCCTCATTAACTTGAGGGGGAAAAAAAAAGAAGGTGGTTGGCCTGTTATATCATAGATAACATAACTAACAGCCACACACACGCCCGCCCAAACACACACACGTTCATGGTAACACAAGACAGCTGACTGAATGCACCTGACTCACTACCAGGCGGAAAGAAGGGTGGAGAAAATAGAAAGTACGGAAGCCCA
This sequence comes from Macroramphosus scolopax, assembly GCA_901007825.1. Taxonomy (NCBI): domain Eukaryota; kingdom Metazoa; phylum Chordata; class Actinopteri; order Syngnathiformes; family Centriscidae; genus Macroramphosus; species Macroramphosus scolopax. Next base: position 3,241 of record CAAKHC010013249.1, read on the forward strand.
AGCGTAACCACTGGAACTTTTCCATCTGGGTTGTTATGTGTGAGATCAGGACTGACATTTCCATTCCAGCCTGGACTAAGGACATGGAAGCCCATTGGTCAATAACGTAGGCAAGGCAGTGTATCTAGTCATCTGGGTGCATCATTAGCTTTCTTTCCCCTCCGTAGGAAGGGCGTAGCAACACCGCAGTTCATCCGATAGACGTACTGCGCTCGGCCGCTGGCACCTTTCAAACCTTCTCATTTCAGAGACGCTGAAGTATATTTCTGAAAACATTTTCAGCAAGATATGTAAGCAAGTAAAAGTGTGAATATCTCCAGTAGAGGTCGAGTCGTCATTATGCAAAATCAGATATGTGGAGGGCTGCTTCAAGTCGACGTGCCATATACATCATGCACCGTGCTGTCAGACGACCGGTCCCTATAGAAAACGGATGGGATCTGTTTATTCGGTGGAGCAAAACGATCATCATATTCAAAATAATACAAGAGCTTTATCATTAGATTTAAACTAATGTAGTTCTCTGTACCACCAACAGTGGGCTCGTTCCTCTCTTGCTTGCGTCGTAGTGATGTCACAGGCCAAATGTAAAAGCCAAGGGGAGGTAAGCGTCCACAATACAAGTATCTGAGTTGACTGGTTATGTAGGACAGATGTAAGTGTTTAAATAACAACTCTCTTTATCGTTTGTTTGTGGTAGGCACTCCCGAGTCGGCTGAAGATGTTCAAAATTGTGTCAGTAGTTTCAATGGATGGCACAGTTGTGTATGTAACAAACATTACTCATAACAGGAGTGAGTAGTGCATTTGAAATAGGACTGCTCAGATTAAAGTCAGGAATGTGTTTAAAAACTGCGTTTGAAAAAAAAACGAGGTTGAAAGAATCCAGATTTAACTGTTTTGTGAAGCATCAACCTCTGAACCCCACGATGTGGTAAGATGACATCGTTGTCGCTCCTTATGTTTGATCATATTTCATCGTTTTCCTGGCAGCCATTGGCTTCCATAGAAACAGTTCAGGAGAGAAAAAAAAAGGCACGGCGCTTAGCGGCAAGAAGGCAGGACAGGAGGAAATAACTGGAATCGTTTGAGAAATGTGCAAATGTGTCAGTGGAAATATGTCTAGGAGTGCTTTTTACAAAACACAAATTCCTCTTGGACCTGGTACCATCTTTGTTCATTAAAGAAGAGAGCGGGGGAACAAAGGAGAGTGAGGGAGGAGAGAAAGGAGAGGGAGAAACCGCAGGTAGAAGGCGTAAACACGGCCAATCATTCTCTCCATCTGCTTCTCCATCTGTGCTTCCTTTAATCCGCTGAACCACCAGTTAGTGACCCCTCATTGCACACAGAGAGGGACGAACGAGGGGAGATACAGAGGAAGACAGAGCTAAGAGAGAGAGAGGTGCATTTGCTGAAATAAACATACACTGCGGATGCTTGTCCTCAAAAACCACAACACCTTTCAGTGTGCGTTTGTATATTTCCCCTTTTAGATGATCGTGCAATCGTTGCTCGAGACTCGTCAGCAGCCGCGACAACATTTCTTCTCTTCTCCTTGTCGGGCTTCATCTCGCTTCTTTCAACGGACCTGTTTATCAGACTCCCCGCCATCCACTTTCCATTTCTCTCTTGGTCTGAATTCATATATTTTTTTTCCTCCCTCTCTCTCTCTGTCAGATTTCTTCCTCCTCGTCTTCACGTTCCTCCTCATCTTCTCACCTGCTGTCATATGACGGTTCCAACCCAGTGGTTCCAATCTCCTCTGACACAGCTGCTCCCTGCTCTCTGCACATTTCCTCTCCCATCGATTCCCAGTGCCTGCATCTATAGCAGACCAATACTCCCGTCTGCTTCCTCCCACCTCTTCTCGTTCACCTCTGCATTCCCTGCCTCCATCTTACGCTCGCTTTCAGACCAGAAAAATAAATAAACGGCCAAAGATAGTAAACCTGCTCTATTTTTATTTTTCTCTCGAAGGCTCATTTTCCGTCCTCGACGACTCCTTCCTACTTCCAGCCTGCCATCCATCACCACGGATGACGTGAGGGTAGACCTACTGAAACTCGCCTTGCAAAGCCCTTTTTTCATTTCAATAACGATTTAGCAACATTTTTATCTGCCATGAATCTTTATGGGGGTAATTTTCATCGCACAACTATCAGAGGAACATCATTTATATTAGGAAAGGGCTTTTAAAGGGGAAAAAAATCAATTGATTCCTTTAAGGAAAAAACATAACTTTTAAAGGTATTGTGAATAAAAGTTTTATTGCTCACTATAACTGATGATGGTATTATATTTTCAGCGGCGGATGGCGGTTCAGTTATCCCCTTGGCAATATACAAAAAACAGTATGAAATAATGACGTACATTTTTTTCCTGTTAAGTAATCTACCAGCTTGTTCATCTCTACGTCCTCCCACACTGTGATCCTCACCTCTTTCACAGGAGCGTCCCAGGTAACCCGTCCCCGAGCAGTCACAGACGTAGCGGTTCCAGCCCTCCCTGCAGACGCCGCTGTGCTGGCAGGGGTTGGACAGACACTGTTTGGGTGGCTCTCTGGAGCACGAGGGCTTCACCCCGACCGCCCTCTGGGCCTCCGCCAGCCGCCGGATGTCTTTACTCTGCCCGTCCACGAACAGGTCTCTGATGCAGCCCACGTATCCGTAATTCAACAGAGCCGTCCACACCTGAAGAAGAAGGTCACTAGTGTTGAGTAGCTTCACCGCACGCCCACAACTGCCAAACGAGGAGTTTAGTCTGTCTAAAAATGTAGTTTGTGAACTACTGTTATAAATCCGCAGAGTGAAAAATGAGTTCAAATGACTAATTTTGTCCAACTAACAGAACAATAATAATCCATGTACCATCAGGCGTGATGAAAAATAGCAAATATTTCTTAAAAGATTCCCTGTAAATTGCAGATGTTTTCTTTGCTTTGGTCTTATATAATGTAGGGTGAGAGAAAAAGGTATATTAGATAAATAATTTGTATCGTTAATGTGGTAAGAATCTGCAGAACGCCTCTACAGATGCACTTTACATTATTCCGGATCATTGAAGTTCACTCGTTTAAAGAAAACTGGAGGATCCTGAAGCAGAATAAACGTCCCTGAAACAGTCAGAGACAGAGCGAGAACAACAAAACTTGAAGAACTTGAACTTGCTTGTTCTTCATCTTGTTTAGTTTTGGTTTGGATATGCAAAGTCTGCCCCGTTTGGATATCAAATAAAACTTCAAACGTTATGTTGTTTTTGGTTCTTTTCCTCATTTGTGACTCTTCTCCTCAACATCACGAGAAAAGAGAAAGTGAAACTCAGCTCTGTGTGTGTCAGACTGTAGATGTGGACAAACACAAACCTCCGTGGGGAAGATGAGTCCGGCGCGGTCCTCAGGCAGTCCTCCGAGGTAAAGAGTGTCGTCCAGGTCCAGGATCTCACTGTCTCCTGGGGCCGTGTACGCTGTTCTCACACTGTTCACCGAGATGGTCCCTGAACACACCGTGAGACATGAAAACAACTTCAGTAATCAGTATGACCTTCAGTGTGAACATCACAATAATCACTGCCATCATCGTAGCCACAGCGGCTGCCATTATCTCTAACATCATTGAAATTGTCATCGTCCTTGTCCTTCTCTTTGTGCTCCTCCTCAGCATCATCACCGCCACCCTCAGTCATCAGTTAGCCATTGGCAGCTCACTCCATACTGCTTTTAAAGTGCTACATTTTGTCATCAATAAATCATTCATGTATTTATTTTTAGTCATGCATATAATTACAGAGCACAATCGGGATCACTGGGAAGCCTCTACTGTACTTTTCCCGACTGTAATCAACGCAGAGGAAACTAAGTGCACTGTGAACAACGAGACATCACATCTGTCTGGATGTACATTATTATGGTAATTGTATATTACAATGCATTTGACAAAGCTACTCTGCATTGATTGCGTTTAAACAGGTCAATACAGAACAATTAAAATCAGATTCAATAACCAGAATTCACTGCAGACAGCAGGCAGACGGCTTTGCAAGGCTGAGGCTTCATATGAAATGTAGAAATGCTCTGTGGTTTACACAAGAGACCAGTGGGTTCACCTGAGCGTCCGTCCCTCTGGAAGTCCACGTGATACCATTCTCCGTCGTTGACCTTCCTGTCGATGGCCCTGGTCTTAGTGGTTCCTGACCCCATGTCCAGCAGCAAGTAAAGGTGCCCGTCCAGCATCTCAATGGCAAAGAAATCTACCTGTAAGACCAAACAGATGCACAGACAACTTTATTTAAAAAGATTACTTATGAGAAGTCATTTTCAGTGGAAACTATATACTAGAAATGAAGGTAAAACCAAAGGTTCTAAAACTAAGGCTATTAAAAACATATCGGTTAGCTTTGTGGTTAGCGTTACTTAGCCCGCATGCTAACATGCTAACCAAAGAGGTTCTAAACATCATATAAAACATTTTTCTTGTATTTTTAAGTTTTTACATCGTATTTAAATGTAATTAATGAATTAGTTTAATTTATTAGCCATACTATAGTTTCGACCTTGACAGTAGGGGGTGTGCGGGGGTCCTTGCGCTGCTGCTGTCTGGGTTTGCCGTGGCTAAAGAGCATCAACCCGTTGGGCTCCGTCGTCCTGAAGTCGAAGGAGATGGATCCCGCCTTCTTCGCCGTCCACTTGCTGAGCGCCACGAAGGATTCAGGGGTGTCAAAGGTCACGGGGTCCAGCGTCGCCACACTCTCGCACTTGAAGGACACCACCCCACTAACCTGAAGGAACATGCGTTGTTTAGCGGTTTGTAGCATTGTGAATAAATGGGTGATTAGGCTACTGTTCAAGAATATCAAGACCAAAAATAGTCCTTTTGTTGTCTGGGACTGAAGCCAGGTTCTCCCAGCTGTGAACGGAGTGAAAGACAAAAGCTTAAAAAAAAAATATAATCCCATTTAATAAGTGGTGATTTTCTTTAAATCCCCACAGTGCCACTCTCACAGGGCACGACAGAGAGAGGCGATACATGAAGATGTCTGTGTTGCTTGTACAAGAGGATAATCTGTTCAAGTTGTACTTACCTTCATCTTCGGGTCTCCCTGTTTAGCCAGTCTAGACAGCTCCAACCGCACATCGTTATTCTTGTACACCACCTTCAGGGGAGAGGATTGAAGGGGAAACAAGAATTCACCTTTAAACAACATACAAAGAGCATTTTCCTTCACTTTTGAAGAAGCCCTTTCAAAACCCTGTGGCACCGTTTTCTTTAATTACAGTAATTAAGATAGAGACGGAGAGGAAAAGACACATTAATATCTAACCTGGGAAAATTTCACGTACTCTGGCGTTTTCATGTGAAAGAGGCTGACGGTTAGGACGGGCGAATCACTCCAGCCCCATCTGTTGATAACTCCCATTTGTCCCTGCCACATGCTCTTTATCTCTTCCCCTCTTTTCTCTCTCGTTCTCTCCTTCTCCCCGACACAGTACACTCTCTGACCGAGCAGCGGGAGTTTAACGAGTGTGCTTGTGCTGAGCATTTTGATGTCGAGAGAGATGAGCAAACACAGGCTCTGCTTTATTAATCCGGACCTCTTTCTATGACCTCGGCAACGTCGCAAAAAATATCTCTTCTGCACCGCCTCACCTGTTTTCATATGTTTCGTATATGCGGTGCTTTCATCTCCATGTAAGCGAGGTCATGAGGGCGATTCTTGAATATTGTAGCGCCACAAGTGTGTCAAGAACGCTGCAAGCATGTGTGTGTGTTCATGTTCCCCGCGTCGCATCAAAAAGCACAAAACGGTTAGCGGCCGTGATTGTTCATGCGCATGATTCACTGCATACATCCTAATTTGCTCACGCGGATTATCATATCATCGTATTAAATATGTAAATGTGCCAGCGGAGGGGCTCACTTTGACAGTGGCAGCCTCGTTTAAACACCATCAGTCTTAATGAAGCAACACAGAGCGCATTCACCACTGATACAGATAGCTCTCTGTTTGGCACATCATCTGTCGCCTTGTTTGGTTGTTTGTTTATGCCTCTGTGTGAGTCTGCGTGAATGAAAGGGAGGCTCAGACAGGGTGTGTATATTATGGGTGTGTTGTGTCAACGTGCTATGTATTTGTTTTAGCTTTCCCGGCTCATATCGTCTGCTTATACAGAGCATGCCGGGATTGTGTTCATGTGCACATGCATATGTATAAGTGTGTTTTCGGCAGCATGTCATGTGGGTTTTTTTGTTGTTGGAAGTGTTGTGGCCCCCCTTTTTCTTTTTCCAGCACAGTGCATGGATGGAGCGTCTCTGTGGCGTAGCTAATTAGCATGTTAGCGCTTAGTGCTGTATCTAGTCCCTCAACGGCACTCATCACTGATTCTCTCTGATGCTGGGGAGGGCGTGTGTGTGTGTGTGTCTGGGAGTTTTTTTGTGTGAATCTGCCAATTGGAAGCATTTCTGTATGTGTGCTTTATAAGCTAATGCGTGTAAAATGTTTGCGTGATGTGTGACAGACAACAGAGAAGAGAGAGAGAGAGAGGAAGAAGAAGTGTGTGGACGGGAGCTGGACGATGATTGAATATCATCATTAATTCAATTTGAGTGGAATCGCAGATGAAATGACAAATGAAACAGTTCTCAGCAAAGCTGTTGCTTTATACGAGTGCTGATGTTTATCTGATGCAGTGCGCATTTGTGTTAGAGGAACATTGTTATTAATGGGATGATTATAACTTCACCCGTTTCCATTACATGCATCGCGCCCCACCTCTTTGAGACAGCCCATGAAGTTGTTGCTGACGGGCGAACCGGGGAGGTCAGCGGTGCTGGGGCTCCCGCCCACGTAGAAGAAGTCGTCGGAGCCCAGCATGGTGTAGTCCTCCTGGGTGTAGCCTGTGGTGGTCAGGATGCCGTCCACAGAGATGGTCACCTACACAACAAAGCACAGGGAAAGGACACGCTATATACTCACACCAAAGGCAGCGCTAAGCGCTAGCTAGGCGCTGTGCAGCCAAATTAGCCCCCGTAAATCTGGCAACCAATGTGTGTATGCATTCTGGCGGGGAGAGGACCTGATTGGTTTTTGGGAATTGGCCAGTTGTGCTGTTGGGACACTGCATTGTGTGGTTGTGTCAATCCTAACAGTGTGATGTACTTGAGTCGTCCTGCCTATTGCCTTTGCTGGTTTTACTGGCAATAGGTAATATACTAATGAATGCCAGCTGACAACACCGGCCAGTTAATAAATCACTCTGTAGCCTCGTTTAACCACTTACACACACTACTGAGAATATTCTACATGACTATAAGTTCTGCCTGTTTCAGCCCGTCAATAACAAGACTATTCTACTTAAGCTTGTGAGGGATAAATAACCTTTTACTACTACCCATATCTTCAATACCGTCATTATTGGTTCAAACCAAGGCCGTCACTTGAAAGCCAATCCATTATTCAGTCACAGCATAGAATATCTCTGGTGGTGCAAAACACAGTAATACAACCCAGTTTGTGCGAGGCTGCACTACAATGATTAAATAACGCTGATTCAACCTTTGCATTAACGATTTTCCCTCCTAATGTCTTTTCAACAGACTCAAAACGGATTAACTTTTAAGGCAAACGATGCAATTTGATTTACCTCCTAATAATAGTAACAACAATTTTCCTTAACGATCCCCCCTAGGGTGACACGGAAACGGGTGTTCTTATAATTTAACCAGCACATTCTGCTATGTAATAGCATGTGCGGGGGCTTTTTAGCAAGAAGTGACTGCCAACGCTGTCACACATAAGTCACAGTCAGTGGCAGGTTATCACCCCGATGCTCTACAGTACATTACTGACCGTAAAGGTTGTGATCTATTCACTACTCCATTACTGGACTTTCCCATTTCCTATCAATGCCGGGCAAACTTGCCCAGCCAGGCAGGTGTTAGTAAACTCTCCACAGGCTTCTTCATGCTATACAGGTGTTAGTGTTATTTGCTTGTTAGTAGGTGTTAGTTGTTGCACTGCTGGCAGCCACAGTGGTGCTACTTGTGTCAGGCCAAGCTGTGTTGGGTTACTGAGGTTAGGGTTCATGATGTCAATGCTGTTAGTAGTTGTGATGATGTCATGTTGCTGTGTTGTTAGGGGTGAGGATGTTGTTAGTTTGTTGTCAGGGGGGTTTTCAGATCAGACTGGATGAGATGACACACTGACGAACACACATATCGGTGCACACGCACGCACAGGTGTTAGATGGGTTACGGCTCATTCCGCACATAAATAAATCAACGTGCAGCCTGTTCCTCTTTCTGCATGCAACCACTGGCGAAGAGGACACAGGAGGTAACAACAACAACAACAACAACAACAGCGGACTGGATGAGGCTCGAGTCAGAGGCAGCATGGAGAACATGCAGCAGCAGAGTGGGGGACAAAAAAAATCCAAAAGAAGTAAATCAAGAGGGTAAAGAGGAACCTCTCAGACCAGTTAGAGAGGGGAAGGCTTTCTGTGTCACGCCATGCAGGAAGGGAGGGCTCGCCATCGGCGTGCAGGTGAGGGATGAGCCAATCAGTACACGCCTACATGTGAGTCACAGTGATGGTGTGAAAAAAACGGGAGAGAAAGGGGGAAAGGATTTAAAGAAAAAAGTGGTTGGCAAGGGGAGGGGAGGGGGGACGGGGGCTTTTTTAAGCGTAAAAGATTACCAACCGCATTTATCCTTTTATTGGTTTAGTTTTGATGTCTATGGTTCAAAGGGAAATAGACACGGGGCAAACCCAAACTAAGAAACAATTAGAATGATATCTACCGAACAATGGAGTTTGTTTACCATAGCGTGTCCAATGCCTGAGTGCTTTGTAGGAAAAGGGGGAGAAAGGAAAGCAAAAAACTGTGAACAGAACAACTTTCGGGAACAAAAAAAAGGAAAAGCCAGAAGGCCTCTGGTGAGGTTGGTTGGAGTGGTTTTCGCTAGGAGAAGGGCACAGGTTAGGTTAGTAGAATGAATCATTCCATGGATGGTGGTTAGTTTCACTAGCAGGTTAGTAAAGTTAGTAGTCACACACAGGCAAACGGCAGAGGCAGCGCACAGATGGGTTCCAGGCACCTGAGTGCCAGCGACCCTCAATGTTCTCTAGTTTCTCTCCATCCAGCCACTCAATCACACACACACACACAATTGGAAAAAGCACTCACCTAGGGTGGAAAGCAGTGCTGGTCTGGTGGTTAACCAGCTGTAATCTAAGACCACAACCTCTTCCTATCACAGCAACATTGCAGTCGGACAAAAGACCACTGACCAAAGCTTCTACATTGATTAGTTTCCTGTGGCGGGGCTCTAGTCTTTTTCTGCTGCTCACTGCCCCTGAAACATCTGCAGCCGTCCCTGCGATCCTCCAAACACACTGACACTACTTCAGTTTAGCATTTTTCAAAAATGAACCGATTAATTAATCTGTGAAATGTCCAAAAAAACAAATTCAGCACATAGTCAATGATGCGAATCACATTTTCTTCGAGTTGTTAAAATTGCTTGTTTGGTTTCCCTTTCCACTTGAAAAAGGCCAAATATATTTGATTTGCAATTAAAACAAGCACAGAAATCCAGAAACAATCTTTGCTAAATAGATCTGTTAACTGCTGAAATAAATAAATGCTAAATATATTGAATAGATGAATATAAAAATGAATCAAAATTACTTGAAATCTATACATTCCTCGTTTCCCCGTCTCCTTATCACCCTTTAAATGCTTCTTCTTCACGCCTTATTAGAGCTCTCTATCTCTCCTCCTCTTTGCCCGGTTGCTCGCTCCTCCCTTTCCCGTTGTCTGGTTACCTGTCTCAGGTTGCGGGTGACCTTGACGTCGTGCCAGGCGTTGTCGTTGAACTTGCCGTTGACAGGCTCCACCAGGGCCTCGAAGGCCCCCGAGCCGAGGTTGATGACAAGCGACACGGCACCGTTCTTCAGTGCCAGGTTGACGTAGTCGGCTGACTTGCCGGTGTGCAGCATCAGGCCGTTGCGCTGCAGCGTCTTGAAGGAGAGCGTGATTTCATCGCTGCTAGACTGGATGGGGTTGGGCGACAGGTCATAGCAGAAATACTCAGAGCCCTTGAAGGTGGCAACATACTCCTCGCGTGCTGACGGAGAGAAAAGAGGAAAAGGGAGACGTGAGGGAGGAGGAAAGGAGGAGGAAGAGTGCAGCCGTTACACTCTTTCTGAATATCATAACAATGATTAGTAAGATTTCCAGGCTACGTCAAGTCTTCCTACACCCCTCTTCATAATGCGCTCAAAGATAACTTGGTGGGTGTTCATCAGAGCCCGCCGAGTTAAACACGGCCCAGCTGGGCCTGGTTAGTTAGATCAAAACATATTGTTTAAGATGCTGAAGATGTTGTTATTGTCAAGCAAAGCCTCACCGATGCCAGCACTTCCTTCCATACCTCTAATGGAACGACGGAACGGTGTAAACAAGCTTTGATCACTCATGTGGGTTGGAGATTAAACCGTGTGGATGCGAGCGAGAGAGAGAGAGAGAGAGAGAGAGAGAGAGAGAGAGAGAGAGAGAGAGAGAGAGAGAGAGAGAGAGAGAGTCTGTAGCGATCCAAACTTGTTATGAAACCTGCCGTCCTCTCTTTTGAGAGAACAGCTGTGCTGGCAGTCTGAAGTGATGTGGTCTTGTTTGACAACACGGGCTCATTTCGGGACGGTCATCAAAAATATGTGCGTCTAAAGTTTGTGTGTGTGTGTGTGTGTGTGTGTGTGTGTGCAGCGATAAAGGTTAGAAAAGGTTTTCGGGAAGTTTTGCAACAAAAAAAAAAGTGACAATGAAGATGGAGAACAACGTGCGTGTAAGCATTATGGCAAACCAGAGCAGGCCAATTAGAATTCAGACCAACAGGCAAACAGCCAATAGCAACTTACCTTGAACACCATTAGTGACCCCCAAGGACACTAGACCCAAGGTTTTGCAATCCATCATCCTTAAGCTCACACTCTCTTATCAGCTCTCTCACACCTACTCACACACAAGTGCACAGGCGTGCAGCTAGCGAAGGAACAAATATGCACACCTACACACACATCTGCGTGCAAAAGCTGATTGTAATATTGCGCCGGCGTACACAGGCAGGGGCGACATTATCTGTCTCCTTCACACCCATCCCCCCCCCTAGCGTCACCCTTCCTCCGCGCCCTCTCCAGCGTTCTCCTCATTACCATCCCTGTATCTCTCCTCTTCGAGCTTCACGCCACCACTCCTCTCCGCACATCTCGTTGGCCTCTTTTTCTCTGCTCGATGGAGCCTCTGGCACAGCCACCATCTTGTAGTTCCCAATAATGAGGACAGGAATTCAACACACACTAGGTCAGGCTGGAGCAAGACAGCCACTTCGTAAAGGAGGAGGAGGAGGAGGAGGAGGTGGTGGAATTGGAGGAGCGAGAGGTATGGTAATGAATGAAAGTGACTATATGAAAG
>CAAKHC010013249.1:14724-64634 GCA_901007825.1 Macroramphosus scolopax
TCTGCTCGATGGAGCCTCTGGCACAGCCACCATCTTGTAGTTCCCAATAATGAGGACAGGAATTCAACACACACTAGGTCAGGCTGGAGCAAGACAGCCACTTCGTAAAGGAGGAGGAGGAGGAGGAGGGGGGGGCAGGGGGGGTTGACATGTAATGAATAGACTGAAGTGTAATAGGTTATTAAGGTGGTGGGGAGAAGAGCATTGAAATGGAATTGGCCGCACTTGAGTGAGTATAACACGGGGAGAATAATGAGAAGCGGGAAAAGTGAGAATATATCTCACAATTCAAAGAGCAATTATAGCAAATTGTCTTCCTTTTGCGTCTGTTGCATGAAAAACCCTTAAGTGTGAATGAGAAACAACATGTTGTTTGCCAGCATGTGTGTGAGTTCCCTCCAGTGTTTCCTTCCTTCCGGCATATTAATCAAGAATTTGCGCGCACGTGCCTCCAAAAAAACTGGGAGCAAACTTTGAGTGCACACGTACGTGCATGAATATACGGTTTTTTTTTTATGTGTGCATGAAATGTGCGGGGGTGTGGGTGGGTGCTGGTCTCTGTAAATATTGGTGTATTGCTGTCAGAAAAGCTATTACCAACTCAGGGCCTCGGGCTAGTCTTCTGTGAGAGGAGCGAGAGCGACGGGGGAGGGGGGGGCACACAAAAAACACACACACACACACACACACACAGAAAGAGCAGCAACAACTGCCGACACAATCACACAAATGTAGATGAGGCGGCGGAGCCAAGTTGTTCACAATGAGAACACACGCAGCCGTCCAGCAGCATTCTGGCGGTAATTTACGGAGGTGCCATTAGGTTTCAGTGTGGTGCTCCACCATTCTGTTGCTAATTTACAGACATGTCATTACACCAGACAGGAGCACATAAAGCATCCGCGCATCGATCTGGAGGCTCTGGCCCGTAAACACTCGCTCCTTGTTCTAGAACATCACAGCAGGCGCATATACGCATTCAAATCAGGCAGGACAATGACGAGCAGAATGTCGAACACGCTCATGTCTCATGCATGCATGTGCTCGGCGCGCTGACTGACACACCTGCAGCACACACACTTCGGAGTGGGCAGGTTGGAGTGGATCAGTTGTAGCTCAGATTAACGGCGTGAGTCAGTATTAGCTCAGAGTAAACAGTGAGACAGACACTGACATGCACAACACGTCATACTTCATCCTGTGAAGAGAACTGTCGATCAAAGCCGGGGCGCAGCAGAACGAGAGCATACAGTAAATGAGGTCTCGCATGAAAAGAAGAGGGAGGCAAATGAGGAAAGTGAAGCGGGAGGAGACGACTACAATCTTAGGGTTTTATAACTTGTTTTTTTCTCACTTGTATAACTGTGGAAACGACTTGGCTGTGTGGAGAGAGGAGGAGAGGAGAGGAGAGGAGAGGAGAGGAGAGGAGAGAGGAGAGAGGAGAGGAGAGGAGAGGAAAGGAAAGGAAAGGAAAGGAAAGGAAAGGAAAGGAAAGGAAAGGAAAGGAAAGGAAAGGAAAGGAAAGACAGGCCTTATTATCAGATTTTTTTATTAGTCTAGTATTTTTTCTTTCTTTTCTTCAAACAATCAGTGTTCATTGTTTCTTGTATGAAGGTATTAAGTGACAAACAATTGACATTAATTCATTTATAACTTCACTATTGTTTATTGATTATTCAATGGTCAGAAAATAACTGCAGAACAATTCCAGGGAATTAAATCTAAAACAAGTTCTTCAGCAGTTGTTGGATCTGCTGGTTTAGGATTTTAAAGGGATATTTGTTGGATTTAGACCACAGACTCTTCTGTCAAACCGACATCTGTTTGGCATCCAGGAACATCTGATGGGTATTTTTTGTGATTAATCAACTAACTGAAAGTATAATTCTCTCTTCAGGACTCGATCTTGATCTCACTGTGGCCTCCTGATTGAATAAAGTCAGGGAACGGAGCAGCTTTAGGCTTTAACAATGAACACAAGAGAAATACATATGCAGGAGCTAATAATGGAAGGAGCTACGCCGGCTGAAGGAGGAGCGGGTGGAGGATAGCAGGGCCGATAGGCAACGATGTTGGGTGATTGGCACAGGACATCGACGGCCATCATTAGACTACTGCTCTCATGATTAAAGGGGAGACAGCAGAGAGAGAGATGGTGATCAACTGATCTGATGGTTGCTGCGACTGGAACCAGCTGCAACTGTGCCGCCCCCCCCCCCCAAAGCGATCAAACACACTACTCTGTGTGTGTTTGTGTGCGAGTGTCTCCTATGGCTTTGTCTCTCCTCCCGGGTCTCCTACTCAAAATTTCACACACTAATTTGTCATTTCCATGGCAACCCTGTGTTACAGGGGGCTGCGGCGAAAAACGAATGTTTTTCGTGCAAATGTTTCAGGGAGAGCGAGAGAGACAGGAAGAGGGATGGAGAAGGAGGGTGAGGGAGAGAGAAAGAGTGATTGAGTGAACCGTACATCATCATGGACAGCTGTACTGAATCAAAATGGCGGATGGAGGCTGGGCGCACATCAGGGGAGCCTACATTACACAGCACCTGATAGAGGGAGCAGGGTGGAAGGAAGCAGGGTAGAGGAAAGGGGAAACAATGCGTACGGGGAATCTTTGGGCAAACGAGGACTCATTGTGACGAATGGTAGGTGGGTGGATAGAAAGAGAGACGGGAGAAAAAGGGAGTGGCACGGGGGGAGGAAAGGATGGATGGATGGTGGAAAAAAACAAAAGGGAGAAAAATGCTGGTGTATCTAAATCCTACTGTTGCAAGCCTCAATCATGGCAGCCCTGTCATTCTGGAGATAGCGCATTGCAATTCCCTTGCACCTCGTTTTTAGCCCACCATGCAGTTCTGCTATCAGCTCCTCTCAGCCCGTCCACACATGCACACTCACATTGCATAAACTCAAACATCCTGCATGAAGGCCTCCCCTCCTTAATAACACACAGGTGGATTAACTCTGCACTCCTACAGTAGACAGATACATGACCAGTGGGGGGGAAATGTATGCAAATGCATGCAGGCATTATGCATCGTCTCTATATTAAGTTAAAGTTAAAATTGCAAAACAGTCAAGTTCACTAACGGCTGCGACTGTCGTTTCTATCTCTATTGAGCGATAGACACCGATTGGTGTGTCACATCACAGCCGAGGGAGCTCCACTGTAGAGGAGGATATTACTGTCAGGATGCTGGTGACAGATTGGTCGGCGCAACGTTGATCTCTAATTCCTTTTTCGTTGTTGTGTTTATATTGAAAGCGTCGATGCCGAAAATGAGATGTGCAGGATGAAAAAAATACACACCAGTTCTAAGAAAAGAAAATAGTACTCAGATTATTATTGGACTCTTCTGTTTCTGTTGAATCTGGTTTAGATGATGTCACACTCTGCATGCAGTAATTGGGATGTTCTTTGTTATACGTTGCTTGATGGATCAATCTATCAATCATCTATAAGGCTGCAACGTATCTTAATAACTAATTGATTAGTTGCTTTGTGTGTAAGCCGTGAGAACACAGCAAAGCCCAAGGAGATGGAATCGAAAGACTTGTTTTGTCTAACAAATGCTCACAGATATTCACTTTACTGATCAATAGCAACATTAAAGTCGCTGACGGGACAACCGGTGAACCATCGACAGGATCACGGGCGAGCAAAGCTCAGTGATGTCACTCAGCGAAGCCTTGCAGCCTTGAAGCCTTGTGATGTCATCTTTCTTACTAATTGTTGCAACAATTTTCAACACATAAATCAAAGTAAAGTACATTAAAAAGGGGTAAATTGTGGTGCAGCTAATTCCCTTCATACACCACTAACACGGTGGCTGATTGCTTTGAATTAAAATTTAAGCATAAAGAAAAAAGCAGCACACTTCCTGCCTTCATATCCGATCTTCTATTTCTTGTCCCTTTTTGTTTCTTTTATCTGTGCTCATCTTTCTCTCTCTCTCTCTTTTTTTTCCGTAGCTCATCTCATGTCTGTATTTGGCCTTCTCCCTGGTACCCAGGGAAACCGGCTTGTTTCCATGACAATGTCTGCAGGCGGAACAATGTATTTGTCTTAAGCTGGATAAGATCAGAGTCAGTTTCATCCCTTTAAGACACACTTACACCCAACATGCACGCAAACACATGTACTGCGCCCCCTCTAATGTGCACACAGGCAGGCAAAGTGATTTGAAACAAACGTGATGAGGTTCCGAATCCGACTAAATATAGACGCACACACGGCAGTGTCACACCTGAATGAAAAACCCTGTTACTGCAGGTTGTGGAACAAATCATAGGAGCTTCAGGACCTCGTCTCATGAAGGGAATCTATTCGGCTTGTAATAAATGCTGCGGCTATTTCAGTTGTTGCAATTGTGCCAGACAAGCACCACAAATACATTTGTGTCTGTGGGTGTGAGTGTACGTACGCCTGCTCGTGTTTGTTCTTGTTTTTTTTGGCAAACAGCAAAGAAATGAACTTCAAATGCCAGATGGGGTACTGGAGTGAATCGCCAATTTCAGGTCCTTCCCTACAACAGTGCAGCTCAGGCGCACAGCCTTTATGTGGAGCACCTTAAGCTGAATTATCATACAAATGCATTTAGGTGACATGTGGATAACATGTGACTGGATGAAAGCAAGAAGCAAGCGAGAGAGAATTCTATGCGCCGACGACAGGAAGCGTTCGGTTGGTGCGACAGATCCTCGAGGCCGAGCTAATCAAAAGTTACAACCATCAACCCGGAGCTGCAAGGTGCAAACCATCGATAATGTAAACCTCAACAAAGACGGAGTAATTCTTGTTGCGGTTAAAAAACAGAGGTAGTAGATGGAAGGTAGAAATGTACCGCTCAAGTAACTGCTATAGGAGATACTGTACATACGGAGGCTCGTTCAAGCTACTATCTTAGTATCTAACGTGGCTCAGTAGCTGAATTAAGTGAAGATGAGAGAACATCTTTTTCTGACTTGAACTGTTGAACTCCTTTTTTTACAATAAGATGAGAAGATCTAAACCATCTGTGCAGGAAAGAGAACGCAGGTCCAGACACAGGAGACTGCAGGTAAAAAGACAACAGTAGCAGGTTTTCTAGGTATGT
Organism: Macroramphosus scolopax; assembly: GCA_901007825.1. NCBI lineage: Eukaryota > Metazoa > Chordata > Actinopteri > Syngnathiformes > Centriscidae > Macroramphosus > Macroramphosus scolopax. Next base: position 19,827 of record CAAKHC010013249.1, read on the forward strand.
GTGTGCGTCAGGATGTTGGATGAGGTATCAGCATCACTGATGAACACAATCCCCGGCTGATGTGAGACTGTGTCGAGTCGGGGAGCCCAAGGAGAGACGCGGCGCCCTGAGAAACGCTGCAGTCTTATCTCCCTTCCTGTCTCCGACCTTCTCGCTCTCTCACCACTTTTCTGAGCGTGCTTGTATCTCTCCTCACCATCACTTCTCTACACTCTTTTACCTCATCCATGCCCAGCCTCCCCCCCTCCCCCCTCCCCCCTCCCTCCTTCACACACTCTGAATTTCCCCTTCATCCTCGGTAAATGGCGAGGGCCGTTTGATGTCTTTATTTTTAGGTGATTACAGGCTGCATCGGCTTTGTGTGTTTCCTAATAGCGTTGCTGTGATTGTGTGAAAATGTAAATGTACACACTTGTTAATGGATAATTGCATACAATTACCAGCAAATGTGTACAAGTGGATTGCATTACTTTCCCCAATGCGTGTTTAGTAACTTTGCATCTCCCTGACAATAGTGGTGGGAGAGCTCTGCATGTGGTGCTGTGACTTTCATTACAATAACTGCACGGGTGTTTAGCATTAATGAGTGCTGTAGTGCGGTACCGTAATGCGTCTAAGTAGAGGAGAGTAGCAGCAAAATTAGCCCCATTAGAGGAGATGGGATAACCGGGAGGATCACACTTCTTTGCAGTTGAAAATGTGTCGCAATTTGACAGCCAGAGGGGGCACACAACGTACTCTTAACAGTTTTTATTTTCACAGCTCGATGTTCATGCCAGTCTGGCCGGCAGGCGGCCAATCACGAGACACCGAGACGCTCCCTCTCACCTCCGGTCGGGTGCTGCTCACTTGCTTGTCTCGCTAACTTGTTTAAGCGTCAACACTGCAAGAGGCTGACGAATTTCCACTCACAAATATGCATAATGGTGATTTTAGGGTTAACACAGCATGTATGGAATGACGTCACTGTGTGGTGATGATTTTTTTAAAGGAAACTACTATTAAAAACCACCGGGACGAATTAAAAAAGGCTTCGTTATAATCACAAAAATATATTTTTTCTTAGTGTGCCTGCATTTTATGAAGAAATAGACCGACTTGTGTGATTTATTATTAGGACTCCATGATGAGTAAGAGGCAGGAGACATGCTGTACTTCACTGGTACTGACTGGTTCTTCTTGCCTTGGCGTCTGCTGCCGTCCCCGAACCCACATATGGTGGTGTCAGCACGCCGCTTGCTGCGTGTGAGTGTTTTTTCCCGAGCAAAGCACACGCATTGTGTGTGTGTGTCCACGGTGAAAACAAGTGAGGAGGAGGAGGTGGAGGAGGAGGGACGAAAACGATAGAGACATTTTAAAGAGAAATCCGAAGACTGTGACACCGAGCATGTTTGTGTGTAAATGGCGTGTGTGTCCATCTGTGCATTTCTTCTTTTTTTGCCATAAGACAATGTGTTAAAATGAGCCTCTTTGATTGCCAACGCTTTATGAGTCACATGTGATGACTCACAATCCACTTCCCCTGAACACACACTCATGCACTTACAAAAGACACAAAAACATACAAACACACACACGCACCTCGCTCGCTCTCTCTCTCTCTTTCGCCTGCCTTCATCTACTGACCGTGAAGAATATGTGCAGGCAGCCTTACTCATGCATATTTACACTGAGCACACACTCACTCACCTACTCAGCAGGCACCCTCTAAAGGTTATTGTGTGTGAGTGTCCGTCCGCTCAAGTACGTGTGTGTTTAAAGGTCACTTCAAGAGAGGTTGACCACTTGTATATGCGGCGCACAGGTTGCCGGATTGATATTGAGAACACTTGGACATGCGGACAAACAAGTATTATTAACTGCTTCCAAGGTAAAAAAATAAATAAACAGCACAAACAAGCATCAGTGCCAATTACATCCAAGAGCCACTCCTCAGTCCTTTTCAGAACCTGCAATCGCTCCTTCGCCCTGGCTGAACCCTCCACCCACGAGTCTCGGCCAGACGGAGAGAAGAGAAAGGGCAAAATCTGCTACTTGGCTTTAAGCACATTTGCCATCCAGATTATTGCTGCTCAATACTTTTCAAAAAAATCCCTTATCCCTTCTTCCTTTGGCTGCCCGATACTTATGAAAATCCAATTTAGCTCCTTCTTTTCTCTGCTTCCTCCACAGTTGGTGCTTTTTTCACCCACTCAAAGTGATTAGTGATCTGTGGGGTATCGTCTTCCGGGGAGGGAGATAGTTGTGTTTTATGGGGGAGGGGAAAGGTCCGGGGCTCCCCATCAGGGCCGATGGGCCCTCGGAGAACGACTGGGCTCGGAGGGCAGACGGGAGCACCGCTGTCCCTTTGCAGATACAGCCGGTTGCTCTACATCACAGGAGCCAAGACGACTCACTTTATCTCTCTCGACTCCTCTCTTTCCCACTCTACACCCTCTATCATTCATTCCTTTAGCTCGTCTCTTACAGGCGCCGTCTCTTTTTCTCAATTCCTCCAGCACACACACACACACGCACACACACGCTATATATCTTTCTAAGACACCCGTCCCCACACCCCTCAAAGAAACTCATTTCAGCTTTGCGGGGTCCTCAAAAAGCCTCTTTACGCTGAGCTAACCTAAGCTAGGCTTCGTCTGCACCATTCGACAGCCTTTACATCTCAGTATGCAGCGCAAACACTTACACACACACACACACACACATTTTGTTTTTTCATGTAGTTTCTGGAAAAGACTTCAAAGGTTTTGAAGAAAACAAATAAAAAAAGGGAAAAACATCAGCGACACTTTCAGCCTATCAGGATTCAAACATCTGCGGCAGTGAGGGGAAGTACACAGTACACAAATACCCCCAATACATTTTGTAATAATGCCTGGAACATGTGTTAATACACGTCGGTCCTTAAGTATGTCATTTAAAATGCCGAGCACGTGAAGCAATTAACTTGTCACTGCTACCTGATTCATGGCGGACATTTTAAGGCCCCCCCCACCCTCCCCGCACTATTAGCTTACATAGCAATCAAAACATAGTAAAAAATGCTAAGATAGAAATATTCTTGTCAGAAAAAGAGATGTCTCACTGTGACGGATCGTTTGCGCTCTATTCAAGATATTTCTATGCAGCCGCTTGCACGTCGTTAAACGGCACATTTCCCCTGAATCCACGGCGGCCCTGTCACAATGGGAGACAGCCGTCATCATGTCCTCTCTCATCCAATCAAACAGCACAATAGACGCCGATCAGCCTGTCGCAGTCAGAACCGTCTTCATGTGGGCCAATCAGTGTATTCATCAGCGTCATGCAGAGCCAACCAATGGAGCGACACCTACCTTCAGATTTCTCAAAAAGCACCTGATGTCGGAGCTCCTGCTCGTTCACACGCATGCACACACTCGCTCACGCACGCGTATGTATGAGCATGTCCACACACACACACATGGATCAACAGCTTACCTGACCAGAAATGAAACATTCCAATTGACTGGCAACCACAAAGAACTTGAAGCAGTGCAGCTTTAAAGGTCTGCATTACCATACACACAAGAACCTGTCAATACTTCAAAACCACAGTATCCTTTTAGCTATATATATAAAGAAAATCAAGGGGGGGTGGGTACCTCTGAGCTTTCCTAAATTCACAGAGGGGTGGTGTCCCAAACAGTGAGAAAAAGAGGGCAGGAAACAAAGAGGAGAAAAGAGGGCAAGAAGAAAGAAAATGGCATCGTGAGTTTTGTTTATCTGAGCAGTGGCACTTGTTCTTGGGCTGTGTTCAAAAAAAAAAAAGCACTGGACAAACTTAAAGGTTGAGGTATCACAGAATCGCTTTCATACACTGCAGAAACAACTGTTCCGCATCACATGCACTCGCCAGTGTATGAGCAGGCGCCCGTGTGAGGACCAGTGACGGCGAGGCGGTGCGAGGCGAGGCAGCCTGGAAGCCGATGAAGAAGCCATGGATGAAAGTGGAAATGAAAGTCGCCACGGTAATCTATTTGGGCTATTGATGTAAGCGCATAGCATGCACACATCCAGCGCTCTGATCACCTCCATCAAACTCTCATTCAGTAAAGATAATGACGAGGTGGAAGAGTAGAAACCAAATCAAACCATCCATGTCGTCGGTCAGTCGGCCCTTAGCCCCATCTCCATGACCTGAGGCCCAGCCAATCAGCAGCCATGATTATATACACTCACTTGCCAATTTATTAGGAACACCTAGGTAAAACTAATGCAGTATAACACAACCGCCCTAAAATAAATAATGTTTGCTGTTGTATTATACTGCATTGGGTTGACCCAGGTGTACCTAATAAATTGGCAAGTGGGTGTATATCCCAGCGCAAGTTGCTCTCAGGCTCATCTCTGTCTCTTGCAAAAAAAATCAAACCAGAAAAACTTAAAAGCCATATTTCTCATTTCCACTGAAAAAAGCAGAGGTCGTCCATCTCAGTTTTAAAATGATTTTCTTTGATCGAGACCGTTTAAAATGAAGATATCTCAATTACAGAAAAGAACTGACCTTGGTTCAGTGCCTAGAGAGGCAACTTTCTCTGGCGCCAGGTGGTGATGGAATGGAGGAGGGATACGGGGAGTTGTGAGTGAGGAGGGGGGGTGATTGTGAAGGAGGTTGGGGATGATGGTATAGCAGAGGACAACAGGAAGTGAGGTAAGAGGAGGCCATACCTTGGTCGCCAATCATCAGGTGTGCCAGACCTTAAAGGAAAACAAGAGCACAGTCAGCACAGCAGAGGATCATGGGGTGTGAAGTGTGTGTTTGTATCGTGTGTATATATGTGAGTTTATCAATGACATGCTGGCGGTGGCTTAACTTCTCTGTGTTTGCAAATTATTCCAAATGCTTAAAGAAACGTGCTTTCAAGACACTTACTCATCCTAGGGAGCGACCCCACGCACGCACAGACGTTTGCACATCGCCGTGAATCTACATTTATGCAGTATTTGTGTGTGTCTGCGGATAGCTGATAGCTATTTTCGGATGATTTCACATGGGATGTAGCACTTACCTGATGTCAGCAAACCAACCCTACATAGCCACACAGACCAACATACATTTACGCTGGGCTACCTTGTGCTGTGTTTCCACAAGAGAATATGTGATGAGAATGTGAAGGCCAGAGAGCAGACTCTAAAGAAGTAGGCTGATATGGAAAAAGCTATAAATGGCTATAAGACTGCGGAGAGGAGAGAAAGGATGACGATAGAGATGAAGAATAAATTCCAGAACAGATAAAGAATTAGATGTTTAACAAAAAAAAACAAAAAAAGAAGAGAAACTTAGATAGATAGATAGATAGATAGATAGATAGATAGATAGATAGATAGATAGATAGATAGATAGATAGATAGATAGATAGATAGATAGATAGATAGATAGATAGATAGATAGATAGATAGATAGGTGTGCAACCTACCTGGGGTGAAGCTGTGCTCTGGGAAGGAGTCGCGGCCGGGCGAGGAAAGAGAGAGACAGACATTCATTAACATGCATGCTCAGCCGTTGGGTTACCATGGCTACTTACTGTACATGCACACCCGTCCAGGGTTACCGAAGTAACATACATGCAAAAGTCCACGCAAACGTCACAATGGATACCATGCTGCACTGGTAGCCCAAACTGAGGTTTGTCTACATAAATATATATATATGTATATATATATACACAGCTGTATAAAAAGCCCAATCTCTCTCTATGACACGTTTACGAGGAGACATACTTAAGCACACCCACACTGAGCTACAGAGGGTGGAGCGGGTGTGGGCGGTAATATACATTCCTACCTGTGCGTTTGGGTTCAAGAGCCGGTTACCCCAGAACTTACCTTGCAGCCGCCTCCTCTCCCCTGAGCCCCCCCGACAGATAACATGCAACACTCACGCACACACATTCGGCTGCACAATCGCTCCCATTATCTCTCTGTCTTTCGCACACGCACACACACACTAATATTGACTATGGCAATAATAATGATGTAAAATAGCAGGAAAAACATGTAGGGATGGATTAGCAGTGCAGGAAGACGAGGGCATGCATGGTTCAATACTCCGACAGAGTGTGTGTGTGTGTGTCTGTGTGTAACCGCGTGTGTATATGCACTGATGTGTGTCCCTCTGGGTGATCCCTTGCCTCTGTCCTTGTGCAAGTAGCATGGCAGACACAGGTGGAGCCATTAGCATGCTAACAGTGATTTGCCCTCAAGGACAATTCAAAGCCGGGCCAGGCCTAACAAGCCAGGTTCACTCTGCCTTCACTGGAGGGCAGAATAGCATAGACAGTAATTACATCTATGCATAGACCAGCGAAAACTCTCTTTACTTACTACAGCTATACTGTGGATGTCTCGCTATGTGCAGCTGCTGTGCAGGGAGCAGCTCTTATGAACGGTTGAGATAGACTGTATAATATCGTGGTCGTTCGCAGATGTCATAAACTTCAGAGATCAGTAAGGAGCCTTGAACAATAGAGAGTAATTGGACACGTGTAAGGAAACGAGCACTGCCACTGCCAAAGTGCTTCGTTCTGACCTACAACATAGACATTTCCTTCAGGAGATCATCCTCATTCAGAACAGATTCTTTTTCTAATTTTCAGAGCATCCCAACACTTCATTTTGCAGCTTCGGTGAGGTGATAATTTGACTTTATCAGATAAGAGATGAACATTTGTGACGATACTGTTCCTACTCTTACTAAACATCACACACTTGACTCCTTACCTGCAAATAAATTTATTGAAAACTTACATATAACGTTCTTTCACATGACAGAAAGTCTTTATAGGACAAGCGTGAGCACGATTTTTGCACACATACACTGAAATTAATTATTTTGATCATAGACATGAATTAAATGTAAATGTAGGCTACTGTTGTCAACACATGTTAACATATGAACACCTGCCATGTGTTATCTTATGTGCTGTTATCTTATGTGCTGACGGCAGCCAAGACCAGCGAATCATTGCAATTCTATTGATAGCATGTTTTTTTTTAAAAAAATCAAAGAGAGGTTTTGACCTGAGACTTCTTTCCCTCCTTCCATAGCCGCGCTTATTTCTCTGAGACACATCTTTTCAATTTTGAGTGCTTCAGTGCCCCTGAAGAGGGTTTTTTTTTTAGTTACTCGCTGGTATAGTTTATTGATGCCTGGGTATGAGCTCAGTCTGAGGATCTAGTGCTCGGAGATATCCTGCATGAACAAGAGTACATGTGGCCAGGTTAAAAAAAAGAAAGAAAGAAATTCAAAAAACCACAACACAGCTCTCCAATAAATTTGACAACTATCCGCCAGAGAATAAATCATCTGCTCGACTCACCTCTCAGACCGCCCTGAACTGTTTGCAGACATGATTCTGAACGGCTCTGAAAGCATCGAAAACACACTGGAGATAGTTTAAAGATTAATCTTTTGCTGCTGTTTATCACGCTTGAATATGTGAGCAAATCTATTAAAACCACCATCACCTCACCATCATACTGCTGACGCTGCAGCAACTTATACACTGAACAGATTATAAATCTGACTAGTGCAAACGGTCTTATGCAGCAATCTCATATCACAATTCAAAGTAGGAAATAGATTTCTTTCCAAATCTGAATCACAGTTAAATCAAACCTGCCTTTTAATCAGTTAGTGTGGTCGTGCTACTCAAGTTACAACAACCACAATCACCACTTCAATCAACTATCCGAGCAGCCCTCCGAAACTGGAACCATTTTATGAGACTATCACAGAAGGCTTTGCTGCTCCTGCCGGGAGAAACAAAATGATTGTATTCTCCGAAGACATGTGGGTCCATCTTTAAGAAAATAAAAGCCTCTTAGATGCTGTCTCTTGTTGATGGGCAGAGGTGCCGGTCCGAAGAAGGTATAGGATCTGTTTATAACAGAAAGTCTGCCGCTCCCATCAAGCTACGCTCCACTGAGCCTCAGTGGTGATGTGACTAATGGTGGAGCTGGCGGCGCCGGCGCTCAGCGTTAATGTTTCTCTCTGTGTGTTTGCATGTTTTGCCTGAATGTTTGTGCAGGTATGTGTGTGTCTCCCGCTGTGCCCTTAACCAGCAGACCGGATTAGACCGGCTTGAATCGCGTGTAGTGCAGCATCGAGCTTGTGGAGGGAGCGGATCATAGCTTCACCTCCTGAATGTAAAGGCAGCCAGCTGTGAACACCGGGGCGGTACGTTCCTCTCATCATTGATCATGCCAGTTACTCTGATTCATCAATTAATCCTCTTGTCTCCAAAAAAATGCCAGGAAATAGTGAAATGTCAATATTTCTCAAAGCAGGCGAGCTTTTCAAATATTTGAGCAGCATTCCAGAACGAATGCCGACAAAAGGAACAAATCCTCATATTGTACAACATTTTACTCCAGAATCAATTAATTTCTTGTGTGTTTGTCGCAGCATCTATACCTGCTCCATCTTCATAAGGCCAGTGAGGACACCCACCATACATTTGAACATACATATATATGAACTCACCACCGCAAACATGTAGATCTGTGTGACAGCCGTGATGCCTAACGCCACTGGTGGCAGGAGTAAGGGAGGGGGGCTGTGGGAGCGAAAAGGAAGGCAGGAAGAGCAAGGACATGGAAACACTCCTGGCATGAGGTCTCCCTATTAGTGCTGTCTCCATGGTAACATAGGCCATCTCGCTGTCCGTTAAATGGCAGGACGGGAGGCTGAAAGGGAGGTGTGATGCTGATCGCGGTGCTGGGTGGGGTGTAAGGTCAGATCGGTGACCAATGGCGGCCAAGCAGCAGCAAGGCCACTTTTGACAGATGTGTCATTAAAGAAATCAATCGCTGAGGCAGAGCTGAGATCTTCGGCCGTGTCGAGAGAATCCGTACAGTAACCGAGAGTGCTATTGATCAACGGTGCAGATTTGTTTGTGAATGAACTAAATCAAATCTGATGACACACACAACTAAGCAGAGGCAAATGAAAGCATTAGCAGTAGAGGCCATAAGGAGAAAGGTTGAGTTCATTAAGCAGCTGTTTCGTTTCTGTAATGGCCGTCATTACACTGGCCTGTGTAATGGCACTTGTATTGACCAAAGGGTTGTTTGACAGTAATAAGGTGGGGGGGTGTTCTGTGGAGCTGCGACATTAAATCATCTGTGAAACATCTTTTTATTATTCCAATCACACATGTCTTTTATTTTCATATCAGCCTGTTTATTGTCACAGTTCTTCATATTTAAGTGCTTCTGACAGGCTACTATTTCCTCCTTTTACGCCAACACAATAACTCACATACAGAGGATCTTAACACGGCTGCAAGCTGTTCAAAATTATTGGCAGGCGATAGATTGAACACACTTCATTTCAACTCCCTGCATATGGTACCTGTGAAGGCTATCGAGAGTCAATGCAGATCCATTTAAAACAGGCAGCCAGGTGACAAGCATGTAACAACCCAGCCTCTTAGCCTCGGCCCAATTAAAGCCTCACAAAACGAGCCAACAACCACATCCATAATGGATCCACGCGTGTCATGCCAAACACACCACCTGAGCCCATCAAGGTCTTAGCGTTGCCAGCTAGGTAAGGCTTTGGAATGTGTCTAAAAATCTCCAGACTCTTCAGCTTCACGGTCTGAAAGCAGCTCAGAACAGCTGTTCAAGCTCTCAGCTCCAATTCCTCTAACCTGGCTGCACTTATTGGGAGGGGGCTTAGCGCTGACTTCTGGAGGTACATACTAAATTACAAGCCATTGGCAGCCATAGGAGATCAATATCCAACACGATCAGTATGCATGTCTTGTGCTGTTTGTGAAGGCTGCTTGTCCGTACGCATCGAACAGCAGTGAAGGTGTGAATGAAAAATGCATGTCTACCCTGGAGGAGCTGGTATATGGAATTGGAGGTATACATTCAGAGGATATGTATAGCGGAAAGTCCCATTATGTATGTGCAAGTGTTTATCTAAGTGTGTGCAATTAAAGATGAGATGCATAGTATGGGTCAGCATGGTTCTGAGCCTTACCTTCGCTGCAGTCGTTGCCTTGGTAACCAGTGTCAGAGCAGTCGCAGACGGCCTGATCGTTGACCACGCTGCACACACCTCCATTCTGGCACTGGTGGTCCGGCCCACAGCCAGCTGTTACTGTGACACCCTCTGAGCTCTCCAGTGTCACAAGTGAGTTGTTGACGCTCACCGCCGTGATCCAGCCACGGAAGGCGGGTAGTTCTCGTACTGAAGGGGATGTGAGGCGTAAGGGCGAAGAGTGCAGCTCTGGCGTCACCCCGCCCATAAAGGTGTGGCTGAATACAGTCATGTCTCTTCTCTTGCTCTTCACCTCCGCCCATCCCTCCAGTCGCCCGTCCACCTCCAACGAGGTGTTCCTCCAGTCCCGCTTGACACGCACTGCGTGCCAGTGTCCATCACTCACCGCCACGCCTGACTGCAGCTCGGCTGGCTCAGCACAGAAGATGGAGAAGCGCAGGCGGAGGTGACCGTGGAGGAGGAGCAGCTCCAGGAAGTCGCAGAAGCCCTCATCATCCAGGTAGAGCAGCAGGCCTTCCTGGCTGTGAGTCCGCAGGCTGAAGCTCAACACGCTCTCGCAACAGGCGTTCCACACTGGAAACCGCCCCCACTGGCTAGACACGCCTCCAAACTCCAGGACCTCCCCTTGGGCCTGGCCCCCCACGCTGCACAGGCATAGCCCCAGGAAGAGCAGGGGGGCCGCCGCCCAAACACACACCGCCATCACACTCATACACGCACTCGCGCTCACACTCACACACACACCGGAGGAGACAGAGGCTAGAGTTGGGGTGTTCCCTCTAGCCTACAGCTCATTGTGACAACTGTAGGGCACTTTGTTGAACACTTTCTACCTGCGTTCTCGATCAAGCTCTTTAGAAGAGGGAAGCTCCTATAAGATAAAGCTCCAGTGGAGGAGGGGGTCAAACAGAAACTCCCTCCGTCCTCTTAGCACGCCTGGGACATCTTTTGCCTCGGCCTGTCGTCTGTGTCTTCTGTGATGTGTTCTAATGTCTTTTTTCCATTCAGTCTGTCATTCTCCTGACGTATGAGATTCCAGGTGTGTGCATCTGTGTGTACACCGGTGTTAGATACGTGACGAACAGGATATGAACTCCATCTTTGTGGCCTAGATAGGGCCTTATCCCCCATGCAGGCAACTCCCCACGGAGTCTGTGTGTGTGTGTGTGTGTGTGTGAATGTGTGTGTGTGTGTGTGTGAGTGAGTGAGTGTGGCTCACACACTGGTAATGGAGAGAAATGACACCGTCATAGCAGAATTGTCTCTCTCTCCTCCCCGTCTTGGCTTAAGACTTAAAGAGTGTGTGGGCAAAATAGGTGTGTGTGTGTGTGTGTGTGTGTGTGTCTGTGTGCGTGGGTTAGGTATGCGTGTCTCTCACTGCCTTGTCATCACTCTCGCCAGCGACCTACAGAGAGAACAGAGACGGCACAATCAACCAGGGTCACACACACGCACATATATACATGCACGCACAAACTCTCACACTCACACACACACACACACAGCCTGACGTTATTCTCAAACTATACTCTCTCTGCGTTTTTGCTCGTGCAAACACCACACTTTCACATTCTCACAGACTCTCATTGCAAGAAAGTGGACACACTATAACATTTCTTATACTTGACACAGCCCACACAGCGGCGACTCCGGCTACACAAACACCACCTCCTCACCAGAGCTCCCATCATGCCGCAGGAGATTTTTACAAGGTGGCACACCTGGCGACTACCTTAAATCACTTGTAGAACTTCACAGCATGCGACAACACTTTTTTTTTTTAGAATTACATAGTTGTTTTTTAAAAACAATAAGGAGCTCCATAAGCCATGGCCACCTTTAAGGACGGTGTTGGCTCCATCACAAAGAGCGGGAGCAGCAGCGCGCGCGCTGCGGCGGATGACTCAAACAAATTAACGTCTCTTCTCTAAGATGTGGACACATTAAAACACAAAATCACAGGGGTGTTAACACACTCATAGGTAAATCTTCTTTTGTCCGGAGGCTTTTGAAAAGGCGAAGAAAAGCGTCGACATCCCAGTTATTGATGGACCGGGTGAATGACTGCGGTTGAAATATCGATTCTCGATTCGCGGCCATACCTCCTCTCCATTTTTTCTCCCTCCGCCCGCCCGCTACACCGGGGCTCATCACCTTAACTACAGTTAGCTGACCGGTAATTACTTCCCCCGTCACTGTCTCTTTTGACACGCTGTTACGGTGATGTGGCAGCCCGGTACGGAAGGAAAAACAGGCGGTTAGAACCGACCTACCTCACGCACGTCCTGTGGTTCCGCCGCGCGTCGCTCATCGATTTCCCTTCCCATTTGAGGCGGGAGAGCAGCCGGTGGTGAGATAGAGCCGGTCTACCGGGCAGGGAAAAAATTATCACCGGCTCGCCTCCAAGCGACAAGGTGCTATTGCTCTCCCCCTCTTTCTCTCGCTCTCTCTCTCTACCTCTCCTACCCTCTCTGTTTGGCTCAATGTCTCTCTCTCTCCGGTCTCTTGAGGATGAAAAGGTGCAGTCTGATGCTCTCCGCGAGACTCGGCAGAGGGTGCGTCACGTGGTCGGGAGAGAGCGAGCAAGTATGTGTGTGGCAGAGAGAGAGAGAGAGAGGGATGGGGGGGTTAAGGGGATGGGCGGGGCTGCTGCAGCACCTTGGACAGCGCTCGCGCACTCACCGCCCGCACGAAACAAAAACGCAATTACAGGCGGAAGAAAATAAGGAGAGAGAGAGAAAAAAAGGGGGTGAATCCGTGATTGTGACACTGACGATGGCCTGAACCTCTCCGGAGCAGAAGACAGCAAGATGGAACTGTGAGGGGGAAGAGGAGGAAAGGAAAAGGAAGCAGCAAAAAGGCCGTATCAATTAACAAATCTCCCACCCACCCACTCACACACACACACACACACACACACACACACACACACACACACACACACACACACACACACACACACACTAACCGACAACACTCACTGTCAATTCTGCTGAACAGACATAAACACCAAATCAACGGACAACCCTGTACTTGTGGGCACCTGTGTATGGACAGTCTACTTTGTATAAGTCACATCTAGAATATAACTGATCTGCTTCCCCTCAACTTTGGCCAAACTTGACCAACTTTATCACGTCGCTTCGACTTATATTACAAAAATCAGCCAAGAAAAAAAAAAAAAAAGGAGCCGGATCCATAAAGACATGCTTCAATGTGTTGCGAGGAGCTTGAATGACAGAGATCTCACCCATCCAGCACTTTCAGGATCACCTCAAGTCACGGCTTATCATTCATCATCAGATAAATGGGAGCAAATCCATGTGGCCAGGCTCCAAAATCAAGCCGTCCCAGAGAAGTGGAGGCTGGTACATTAGTATATTAACAGCCAATCGTTTTGGAATGTGGTGTACGGAAACATACACACACACGTCCATACCCTGGGCCATGTGTGTGTATGAGATCCCACTGCGGTTTGTGATTTGTTGGGGATGTGTGTTTTGCAGCGTGTGTGGTGGGGTCTGCAGGTGTACCCACTTTATCTCCTTTCTGCGAGGTGTGTGTGCTCCAGACAGTCGGACAAATGGGTGCAAATTCCAGTGTCCACTTTTGGCCATGTCGCCTATTTGAGTCCACGCTTTGTGCACATTTCTCAAATAAACACGCTCTATCTCTCTTTCAGTCTGTCTATGACTGGCCAGCACATACGCTTTAGTTCTTTTCCTCTGCTTTACCACTCACCTTCATTGGGTTTCGTGGCTGGAATTGGAGGCGTATAGAGCTGGAGAACTTTCAAAAGAAGGCTGAGGCTCCTGCGAAAAAAGAACAACCCTGACCCGATCAGAGATGACGATTGTAGATGCACCCTGCAGGAACAATGACTGGAACAGCTTTTCAGCACTTGTTGATGTGTAGCCATCCACTGCGAAGACATTAGTCCTGTCTTCTGCAGGAGTTGACATCTGTATATGTGTCTTATTATGCAGGGGTTTGTAAAGTCTGTATAGGCTGTGTTGTGCTTTGAGTATTTACACAAGCGCCGTGTTTTCCATCAGCAAATATCACATAGTATAGATATTAGCTTATGTACACATTTGCTCAAGTAAGGCAGTTCAATATTAGAGACGCAACTTTATAGGTTGACGTCTGCGTGACCGTCCAGCTGGAACGTGAAACAGATATTAAACAGATATTCAAAACAAGCAGGAGACTATAGAGACCAGCCAGGCATAAAGAGCTTTATGAATGCAGCTGTGTAAATGTTTTGTTCTTATGTAGGAAGAGGGGAGAAGGAGACCGTGAGGAGGAGGAGGAGTTACTATGGAAACTATCCCAGCATCAGCACCTAGTTCCCCATTGGACTGACCACAACCACTCCTCATACCCCTCGAAACTCTACTCCTCCCTTCCCTCCTTCCCCTCACTTCTCTCTATCTCCTCCCAATCCCCGGGCCAAGCTGACCTTTTGGACCAAATGGCATTATCAAATAATAACGTTCTTCCATCTCTTTCCGTTGCAATGAAAAACACTACAGAAATCTCTGGTAGAAGCACATGTTCTCAGTGTGGAGAGTGAGCGCGCACGCACAGACTGAATTGAATTAATGTTGATGCAGTCATTTAAAAAAAAAGGCAAAGTAACCCTTCAACATTAAGGATACTGAAGAAGAAGTTGAAGGCAGTGGAACATTACTTTTATTTAACGCTCAAAAAGGAGACAAGATAACTTTCCGCTGGGAAGATATTGTAAAATATATTTGGATAAAAAAAAATACCCTGCGAAAGTGATAAATGAAAACCTTGATGCATATCCTTTGTGGCTTTTGTTGGAGCTTTGCCTCATGGAACCGGAGATATTATTCTCTGCAATAATTCTGAAAGATGGAGGCTGTGAAATTCAGGTAACTTTTGTTTTTCAAATGGATTTCGGAGTGAAATGCCTTTGTAGCCGATGAAGATATAAACGAGCGAAGCGGTGGGCATAATGGAGGTTTCAGCATGCTGCAGAGCAGGTTATCTGATTCTACAAGAGCCATCGAGGTGTGTGAATCATCAGTCTGTAAGAAATGCATTAAAGCATGAGCATTTGAATCGCTGCGACTCTATCAGCCAACATTAACCATGACAGATATGGGCCGCCTCTGATTGCATTAGTCTTTATTGAATGATGAGGCGGAGGAGCTCCGTTCTGTACATTCCTCCAACCACGTTTGCTCTTCCTCTCCTCACTTCCTCTCCCCTTTCCTGACTCTGACAGGCTGACAGCAGGCAGTGACCCCTGACTCTCTGCCTACTCAGCAAAGAGAAGGTCACTGTATATGTGTATCTGGGTGTGTATAGATATTTTCTTTATATATATGTGTGTGTGTCTGCAGGAGCGCTTGTGCAATATGTGTCGGAACTGCCAGCAGAGAGAATATACGGCCAGAAATAAAAACTCATCTGTCAGCATCCAGTGTGTGTCTGTGCGGCCGTATTTTGTGCTTGCGTTTATGTCAGTTTGTGCTACAGTGTTCGGAGCCAAGCTGGAGACGGTGGTTTACCTAGTTTGTGTTGTGAAGGGTGACAAACGGCGCAGGGGGGGTTGGAGGAGGAAGGGAGGAGCTGGCGTGCCACACGCAGAGGAAATCTCTCCTTTTTGATGGTGATAGGATGTAAACAGCGTGATTATACTGTACGTGTGCAGACCTTCATTGACATTTAGAAAACACAGTATTTTCATGTGTGGTATCATTTTATGAGTCAGACAGACACTCCTGCTGTCAGTCCTGCAGAGAGGGCTGGACTCGTGTCTGCAGGCGTGTGCGCGTATCCATGCATGCGCATAAGTGAGTTAGTGTGTGAATCTGACTGTGTTTGACAGCCAACCACCCCTTTCTAAATGAGATTAAATGGGAGGTTTGTTTCTAATCGTGTTATAATGAGTTTCTGTGTAGCTCATACATTCACTAATTCCACATGCCAATAGTGCAAACAGCTACGTGGGCATGTGTGTATGTGTGTGTGTGTGTGTGTCTCTGTTTGCGAGGTAGGAGAGGTCACCTCCCTGCAATCTTACTCTCATTTATAACAATAGCATTGACCTGTCCTCATCATAGGATTGCAATTTCTGTGCACAAATAACATTAGCTCATGTGTGCAAGCATGCACACACGGACGCCCGCGCGCGTGCACACGCAAGCACACCAGAGCAAGTGTGCAGTCCATCTGTGTATGGATCTGTGTGTCATTAGAACTCTCAACAGGCATTAGCATTGATCATCTGACCAGCAGATGGAGAGTGACCGACAAGGACTGAACAAAGCTTGACTGATTGTGTGTGTGTGTGTGAGCGGTCAGAAGCAGGTGTGAGGCGAGGTGTGTGTGTGAGTGTGAGTGTGGGCTTGCTGCCATGTGTGGCCAAACGGGAAAAAAACCCTTTAGATCCATAGTTCATTATAGCCCTTGCACCCCTGATGTACCTTTGTGTACATGTGCAGTTCTCCTGTGTGTGCCCGTGCACATCAGGACGACTATAAATCTTGACCTACGAGCTGCTGCAGGTTGTCATGGCAATGCGGCCACTCACAGCCTGCAAGACTCCACGCCCTACAGTTAGGGGTCAGGGGTCGGCAGTTCTGTGCAGCGGTACAGACTATTAGAGAGGATAATGAACAGGGAAGCCAGTAACAAGGAAAACATCGTCGACTATTACCTTTGACCTTTTACTTTGTGGTCTCCAAAATGTCATAAAATCAGCACAGCACAGAGCGAGAACACTCCACCGCCCTTCTGCCTGAAGCGACACGGGCCTCACGGAGCGAAGGAAGAATTCAATAAAGTGGATACACCTTGACATTCTGTACAGTTCACACACACACACACAGAAATCCCAGTGTGTTCTAATACACCACATGGTCAATAGGGATCCAGACACATGAACATTCAGTATATGACATTTGTTTTTCTCAGGAGACATTCGAGATGTCATAAGGCATTCGTATAAACAGTCAAATAAAAAATGGTTAAATCCCATTCAGATGCTTTGGTTTCCAGGTCCTGGTGGAGGCTGGCTTATGAGCAATGAGCATTGTGGCAACCACAGCGATCGCCCCCCTTTAAATGCAATGGATGTTTTGCAATGACATTCCAGTCAGGAACCTCCCTGCAGGGCCCCCATATCATTCCTGTCGAACTTGCATGATTGGTGTCAGTGAAGGGCAATGAAGAGGAATTATCCATCTGGTTGCAAAAAGAAGAAATAGAAAAAAAAGCGGTTGAGGAAAATAACAGAGCAAGTCAGTGGAGAGCGGCTACACGCCTCTTTTTTTATTTTGGCACTTTTGGTGGAATGTTGGCATTTTTCATGTCACAGGCTTCCACTGGGTCCAGTTCAATTACGCAACAGGATTTTTTGGATTAGATTTTTAATTTGTTTTTTCATGTCAGATTAACAAACTGGTGATGGATGCTGGTTCTGGGCCCCCCCACCCCCCACCCCCCCGAATTGTTTTTTCCTACAGGACCCCCGACAGACTCTTGAATCGCCACTGCTCGCTGTCACACTGTCAAGTCTTAATGGGGCTCATGAATAGAATCCAACAAATGTTAAAGCTTCTTTTCCTACTATAACAAGAAAATGTCTGTTGTAAAAAAAAAAAAATAAAAAAAAAAAAGCATACCATTATAGTTTCAAAACCCTGCGCATTAAATTTAATATGCAGCTGTAACAAGCGCCTCTTCTGTGGGGATTTCCTTTCACTCAGACACAAGAGAACTGGTGAAGATGTTGGGTAACAAGGCTGAGCTTGAAATTGAGGTTATAGTTCAGAGGGTTTTTTTTTCAGGCCAGACAACACAGAAACCTTTTATTTAAATCAGAATTTGAATCAGAAACATTTTTAGAGATCTCAGAGGGAATGTCGGGCAGTGGAGGAACTCATGAAGGTCTTTCCTGTTGCACGGTGCAACATTAAAGAGCAAAAAAAGATGGAGGCACACTATAAAAATATCATTGCATGATATGCATTAATAATTAAGCACACTAAATTATAATATAATATAATATAATGTGTAATTATTATACACAGAAAGTACAACATTCGGTTGTGTGTGTCTGCTGGTGCACTCAGGCCATAGTGAGGAAGGGTGGCATGAATTAGGTGAGCGGAGAGAGGAGGGTTTCTATGACAACGGGGGGGAGAATGTTCCAGGTGACAGTGAGATCGTTGAGATGCTAATTGTCCATTTTCAATCCTCCATAAAGTTTAACAACCACTCTGCCTCCACATGTTATTCTAACTCAGTCACAGAGTCTACCTCTGGGATGTTCAGCTAATTCGCTGTCTCTCTCTCTCTCTCTTTCTTTCTCTCTGTCTTTTTGTTTATGACACCCATTCCTGCTTTCACACCCCTTAATTCCTTCCTCCTTCCTCCTGCCATCCCTGGCGGGGACAGGCAGGCTGTGTAAATATCATAGATGATCTGGAGCATATGTGTGCATCTCTCAAGAGGCCAAACGACACCTGATGATCAGACTCTTTTCCATTCACTCATTCCATTCTCCGCGTCCTTGCTCTCCTCCCCTCCCCTCATTTACGCCCGTCTCTCCTCTCCTCATTTCCTCCTGTCCAAATTCATCTCCCTCCGAGTTCCCTCTCCATTTTTTCCCCTCCTCCCGCTCATTCCCTGCTGTTTATCTCCGCCGCCGCTCCCTCCCAATGCAGCGCGTTTAAGCACTTTGTTCCCCTTTAAGATAAAGATAATTAAATCAGCAGCTAAATGAGAGCGAGTGCTGCTGGCGTCACCATGGCAGCGCTTTGATGTTCTATTTCAGTGCGATAGTATCAACATCAACTCATCAGTCCCAAACGACTGTTGCACAATTTCACACACAATTACACACACACATGCACAAGTCATACATTCACACATTCCACCTTACACCTCCTCACCCTTCTCTTAAGCTACAGTCAGATTTTAAACACCAAGCTCTGCTGTCTTATTTCCTGTCTTCCAACCACAGCATTCTTTCCTGTTGATCTCACCCACTTCTTTCCTTTCCTCTCCATCTCTCTCTTTTTCTAATCTTATGCTGCCCCCTCTCTCTCTCTCTCTCTCCCCCGCCCTCATCCTCCCGATCAGCAGGTTGCTAGGCAACTGTGCTCCATTGATCTGGAGGAGCATGATGACAAGCTCCCATAACTGTCATGAAAACACACGCAGGCACACACGCGGACAGACACACAGTTACTGGAGATGCCTAGTAGCACCTTTAAAATGAAGGCGTCCTCGCTAATCTGATAAGGACAAGGGATGGGAGGAGAAGAGGAGGAGGGACAGAGTGATACAAATGACAGAGGAAGGAGGAGGAGAGAATGGCTCTTTATGCCGTGTACCTACTCATACCCTCCCTCCACGATCTGCAATCCCTATTTCTCCCTTTAGCTTCGCCATATAACCCTTTGCCATCCCTGGAAAACAATTACCTCCCCCGGTGGCCCGGCTATATTTCCAATCTGACACATCACAGAGTCGTGGCAACCTCATCACAGCGAGCTACAAACTGGTACCGTTCCATTTGTGCCTCCACTCCGGCACTTATTACATCTGCTGTCACAATAAAATGAAACAAAAGACGGGACGGAAGAGGGAAGTTGAGACTGTAAGTGGTAATAGGTGCAAAGCTTTCGGTGCAAAAATGGATGAATTTTTCCTTTACAGATGAGGCGAATGTCAATATGTCTGTAGGTTCTTTACGCTGGAAAATTGGCTGCCATGTCTGGTTTGTCTCATCACGCGTCAGGGATGAACACATCCGACAGCCTATGTTTTTAACACATTAAATGAAGTAGCAGCAAATACTAAAGGAATGAATTCTAGCTGTTGATTTTATGGGGTGTTTGTGTGCGGAACTATTTCTTGGGGCGAAAGCGTAATCCTTTAAGTACGTCGTCCCTAATTTTATTTCGACTTTTGTTTTTGGACCTTTCTCACCATGACCTGCTCCGTATGAAAAGCGCTCTGAGATAACTTCAGTTTTGATTTGGCTCCGTATGAATAAAATGGAATGGAAATTGAATTGATGTCGGAAGGATGGAATTGCCCTCCGCGGCCGCCTAACATTTGCTCTAATCAATTCTGTGAGGAGACGGTGTGCTATCTCGATACCATTAAACCCACAAGTAAATTAGATTCATGGCTGATTTAATCCCGAGCCTCCAAAGTAGTGCTTCTGTTCTCGGTCGCAAGAACCGCAGACGACAATATTTACCGCAAAGAGGAGAAAATGTTTGTTGAGCGAGTCTGTCAAGTGTCCAGAGCCCAATGTACTGTCTCCAGTCGGAGTGACAGATTCCTTTTCATCATATCAAGTCAGCGCTCTTCACCTGCCAAGCTCAACATATTCAACGACAGCTCAATTTTTCTTCATCAGCTTCACACTGCTCTCTGCCTTTAAACGCGGCACATTGTTAAGATCAGAAAAGGAAAAGACAAGGAGAAGCTTTCATGAATCCCCAGTCTTTTCCACCTCCTCATCTCCTCCTCCACTCCAGTTCTCCCTCTGACTTCAGTGCAGACTCCAGCAGCTTTGCGCTGGCGCTTCTCCAGCAATTATCTGGTTGGTTCCACTCTGACGCAACTCCGACTCCACTCATCGTCTTCGTCGTCATCAGCTTCCTCTGTAAAAAGCGAGACTCCCTCTCTGACATCAACTCCCACTCATCTCCAGAACGGGCATCAGCTCACTCAGCTCCTTCTCCTCCATGGCTCTTCAGCTAGTTTGGCAGCAGCCCTGCTCCAGTATGACTCCGCTCTGGCCCTGACTCCCTTACGCTCGCTCTGATCCAGGTCTGGCTTTGACTCATCTCCACTCTTAAACATCCAAGCCTCTTTCTGATCCAAAGTGGCAACACTTTATTTTCATCTCAAAGTTCTACCTGAACACGTTCTGTTGTTCAGACTGAAATATCCCATAAATGGTGTTGGACAGACACTCATGCTCCTCAGATGAGATCAGATGTCCTCCTCTAGTAACACCACGTATTTATAGATTCAAAAATGTCTTGACATTCTGTGGATGAATGAGCCATGAATATTGTCCCACACAATTTTGCTGATGACAAACACCTAGAAAACTAATTCCCCTGCTTCATTTTTTCTTTGCGCTCAGTGCAAATTCATCATCATGTTAAAATACTTTTAATTGCTGCTGAAGGATCACCAATCTCAAACTCTAGCAGGGGTTCTCAAAGTGGACTCTCAATAAGCCACTGACCCCTGTGTGTAGTCAATAACAACATTAAGATATTCTTCAGTTTGCTGAGGACCCCCTGGAAGACCCTTAAGGACCCCTGGGGGCCCCCGAACCCTACTTTTGAAACCCCTGTACGATACCACCAACTGGAGCTGCAGTAATACCAGCTGAGTGCTTAGACCAGAGCCAATATGGGCAACGACACCAATGTAATAATCATAATAACATACTTAACAGCTTGCTAATCAATCTACTGTCGCCAGTGTTAACAACAGCCTTGATTTATTGAGGAAGGGGACATTGATACCCTCCCTTATTTCTGAATAGTTAATGGTGCCGATGACAGGTCGGTTCCATAACGTCTGCCTCTTCTCTGCAACACTACTTTTTTTTAAATCCAAATGGCTTATTGCACATGATGTCCTGACGGATAGATGATGTCAAACTGGACGATCCGGCACATTGAAGGAACCCAGGATGGAGTCGTCTCTGATCAATCTCTCCCAACACTTCATGGGTCTCACTCAAACATGCTAATAAAGTTAGCGACTTCTTTTAAAGCTCAGGGAAGCTTGAGAGCATCACTCTGGTCTTAAGCCTTATTTATCCCTTCAGCAATGTCACTTCCATGTGAGGAAATATGCATATTTGCACCGTTACTCCAACACATACGGGGAGGAAAACGCAAAGTCGGATGATCGGACACTTAACGAAAATCCTCAAAGGTTACGATGACCCCAATTAAGATATGTACTTTATCTGACTTAAAAATTAATGAAGGGGAGGAAAAAAGCCAGTTTAGCGCCGCCGCTGATTGTAGTTTTTTTCTATTTGATAATAGTCAGTGAGGAAGAGTAGCCCGTGGTTCATTCTCATAAAACAAATTAAGATCAGCAGTAATCTAATTTAGACGTATAAAAGCTTCCTTTTAAAGAAAATGAATAGCGTAGATATTACTCTGCGTTTCTTTCCATCTGTATCATCAGCATCTCGGCTGAAAGACGTTTCTCAAGACGCCGCCGCGTTGAGAAGATCCTCCGTCGAACGTTATTAACGTCAGATTCTGATCGTATGCATGAACAGAAGCCTCTCGATACATATGGATGTTTGCTGAACCTGTCACTCATGCTCGTGTGTGTATTTGTCAATTAGTCAATGTCTGTCCTAATCCAAACCTTTTTATTTTCTATAACAAATTAGCCAGCTTCTTCTCATTCCCTGTGTAGTCAAAGTAGATACTATTGATCGGCCGATATTGATTTTCTCCTCTCGCAGTCCTTCACATCATCACCCAGAACAGAATCACTTCTTTCAGGCAATCAACCGGAGCTGAGAGATGCGACCGCCGTCTCCGAGCTCGCATGTGAGCCATGCAAGAAATCTCAGCAGCTATCTGAGCAGTCCAAGATCAAACCGTGGCCCCCGCCCCCCCCACCAGAGCCCATACTGGTCCACTCAACCCGGCTCTCCACATATAGTGGTCTTTTATGGCTCAGCTGACAAATTCCTCACAATGGCGGCTGAGATGGAGTCAGAGGATCAAGAGCTTCTTTGTGTTTGGCTGTTGCTACTCGAGTGAGTCAATATGCAGGAGCCTTTTGGATGGCCTACCTTAGACCTTAAATACCTGCAAAAGAACAGCGAAATATCGGAGGTTAGTTGGAGGAACCTGTAGGTGGATGACGGAGAAGTGAAGACGTCTCTTTTCAGAGACGAATAAAGAGCATGTGGACTCACAAGGACCAGCTGAAAGAGCTGCAGATGTTTTCTCCCTACGAGTAACAACGAGGACTGAATCGATCACGGTGTCCAGCAACGGGAGGAACCTCTGACTTACCCTTTAGCTCTCCGGGCTTTGGCCGCAACAAACAAACTCTAAAGAATCCTGGATGTTGAAAGTGCCTTTCTGTGATGAACAATGTAGCTGAGAAAAAAAAAGGCTGCGAGACACAGACGCGCTTGTAGACGTGGCATTTTGGGCTCAATGAGAAAACTGAGTCTGAGAAGAGAGAGAAAATAAAAAGAGGGAATCATTCAAAACTGAAAGAGGACAGAGATGCAAAGACATTCCTACAAATGGGGGGAAAAAGAGGAAGATTGCGAAACAAAGCGTTCTCTTCACTTCAGCGATGAATACACAGAAGACGGAGCAGGAGGGGAACAGGAAGGTCCTCTGGAGATGGAGAGGGAGCACAAAACAGACGGAAAAAGAGACTGAGAGAAAGTCAAGTATTTACTGTCACGTCCAAGTCAACACTGGCTAGACAAAGTCTGAAACTTTGGGCTTCAAGTCCCAAACAAGTCTCAATGTGTTCTTTATAAATGTAACATCATTTCAACATTTGACAACTAACAGGGGAGAAAATTGTGTTTTCAATTTACAAAACTCATGAATGATTTATAAAATGTGTTTGTTTATTTACTCCTTTGCTCCTTCTGTCTTAGTCCTCTTATAATTAAAATCTACAAGCAAGAGAATATGAAATTGGCATGTAATCAGATCGGTTGAACACAGCTGCTTTAGACTCAGTGAGTCAAACTAACTACATCAACAACAGTAAGAAACGGTTCCAGTTCCTCTCTTCAATGAATGTCTGCAAAGACACTCAACTTCCTTCCCTGCTCACACAACTGCATTGGCAGCTGATGGATTGATCAAGTGTGGGAACTGTTATCAGGGAAATTAAGATGATTCACTTAGTTTTGGGAGCTCATTAAATATTTCAAGCCATAAGGCTCAAGTGTGAGTGAAGTCCAAGTCTGAGTCAAACTGCAAATCTATGGTCTTTAAATTTTGTGATTCGAGTCTGACTCCGGTCCAAGTCATGTAACTGGAGTGTGCACATCTGGAGGAAGGCCTAGGAGAATGAAAGTTAATGCAGCATGCATGGGAGGATGATGAGGACACACTTCCTTACAAGCTGGGTAATGGAGGGGAAAGCCACTGATTGATTGTCTCCAAATAACGACTTATTTGATTTAGTGGGATTATAGAGTTGATGCGGTGACTCTTTGGATTACATCAGGAAGTCATAAACATAATACATATTATCACTTGAAATAAGCCTGCATGTCTTCATGAAGATAGTTTGAAAAAAAAACAATCTCACCATGTTAAAGTAGGTAAAAAGAACCCCTTTGTGTTTTCTCTTGATCTGGAGAGTTGGAGCTCGTTCTCCAAGTTCCATGAAAATCCATCGGGCATATTTCCCATAATCCTCCTGACAAACACACTAAGAAACAAACAAATGGCACCGAAAACACAGCCTCCTTGGCGGAGGTAATAAAGAGTGGATTACACTAGATTCAGTTTACTTATGGTGTGTGTTACATTCCAAAGCTTCAGATTAGTGTTAAAAAGAAATTGTTTACTATTTAGAAGCTGACAAGCTCAAAGCACTTCTCCAATAAAATGTTTTCGCACTTAATTCACTTGAATTGGTTTTTACTACAACATCTTTGTTTGTTAAATCCACCCAATCATGTTTCCTTCAAACAAAACTTAGTCTTTATCATACAAACTGTCCCTTTTTTTTCCTTCCACACTGTTGACATCATGAGCGGTGACAGATTTTCCAATAAACAAAAAATGTATACACACGGGACGAGCTGACGCTAATCCCAGTATTTATGTGTACATTAGGTGTGGGAAATCTGGAGCAGGGTTTAGCCTAGTTAACGAACACCAGTACTGATGTGAAGCTCTGCAGCTCCATTTTCACACTGCATGAACCATGAGAAGGTTTTGTATTTACAGAACCTGCTGGTGTTTACAGGAGGAGATTCAGGCTGCGAATATGAGGGTAGAATTCAAGTCAGCTGCCACCAGTTCCAACTATATATTCTAAAATCATATGTACTTCATGCACACGTTTACCCAGACAGATATACCCTCTGCAACATTTCATACACCAGCTGTGGATTTAAACTACACATCTGCCTCCATACAGAAGCTGATATGCTATATTAAGGCTTTGCTGACTAGCTGCTCTTAGAAGCAGAAGAATGAGCTGCTGTTCATGGAGATGTCTTACAGGCCAGACTGCTGCTGTCCACTTTATTTGCCCTCTGAATCAGTGTTCATTCAACATACATGGAGATGCATGGTAGTCAGCAGACCGCTTGACACACTGAGGGAAATGGAAAGTTAGCACCCCCTGGTGTCAGGATGATAGCCAGTATTCCCCAAATTCTCTGTCCCAGTTTGTGTTTCACCACAGGTATGTATTTTACTAAATAGAGAATAATTTCGAATCCCACAAAGAAAGATTAATAATGCTTATAATAACACCCAGGGCCTTAGGGGGCATTAATTAAGAAGTCGCTGAGAATACAAAATAATGTAAAATAAAAACCAGAACATTTTTTTTTCACATTAAATAATTTTTTTGCAGAAAAGAACACCAAAAACTATTAACATTTTCCATCATTATAGATACTAATGTGATATCATTATTTTTATCAGACTTTTTCAGAATATTGCAGGCAGAAAACAACTGGCAGGACCGTTTCTGATGGTCTGGTTTTACAAAAGCTATAAGAGCTAAACATTTGTTAGATAAAACAACAACTCTTGTTTACTCATTAATATCAAATGTAGTTACTAAAAAGTTGCTAATAAAGGTATATATTATTAATGAAGGAGATACGTGTTGATAACTTAATTAAAAGCCTCTTGCAACAGTTGAGAAGCAGACAAAAGTAATTATTCAAAGTGATTGGACAGATGTTTGACTGACAGCCGTTCGGTTTGTCTTAAATTAGACTTTGCAGTGACATAGCAAATTAAGATCCGGGATAGCGGATTTGCCTTCAATATAAAAGCACAAGCTGGAAAAACACGATAAACACGCCTTCATATAAAAGGCAAGTGTCTACCACTATAAAATACTATGTTCATTTCTTACTTTTACAGCTTATTGTATGACCCTATACACCGCGCTTGTTATCAAAATGTTCACTATGCTTGACGATTACGTTTTATACTGAAAGTCAATAAACGCAAATGTGGAACTATGACTTGACGAGTTTGACCGCATGAAACCGACGTTAAGCAATATCTTCCTTGTCACAGTGGATCATGACTGTCGGTATAATCCTATAACTCTCGTTTTTAACCCGGTTTAGTTCAAAAAGAAAATTAGTCCGGTCGATAACTGTAACGGGGCTTGTTGTGTTCACGGAACGTTCGCGCGCCCCTGTGAGTTTATCATGTGGGTGTTCGGTTATGGGTCTCTCATATGGAAGGTGGATTTTCCTTATGAGGAAAAAAGAATCGGATACATTAAAGGCTTCAGCCGTCGGTTCTGGCAGGGCAGCACCGACCACCGGGGGGTCCCGGGGAAAGTAAGTATTATTGGATGTGGCACCGGGCTACAGCGACACGATTACACGTATTAATCGGGCCTATAGTGATGTCATGTTGCGTTCGCGTGTATGGGAACTCTGTGTTGCAATGTTGCTATTAATAATGATCACAAGGGGCCGAGAGAAATTCAATAAATTGAAAGATTCTGTGGAAATTTCGGACTAAAATTACAAAAAATGTATCCACCAAAGAAAATGTGTATAACACATTCTGCATAACTTTAGAAATAAATAAAATAATATTAGAGGTGTTTTGGAATGTTGCCATGTCGATTTACCAACAGGATATAATCCATCTTTAGATCATAATCTTCTCAAGGACAAATTTATATTCAAAATTTAAATATGATAGTATTTATTACAGGTCACATAATGAACTAAGTAGCCTATAAATCCTATTTTTTCCTGTAACAATCATTATCACAAACTTTTCCTTTGTGTTTTTTGCTGCTGTTTCAAAGTGCTCTTGTCTCTTACAGCCTGGACGGGTGGTGACCCTGGTGGAGGATCCTGAGGTAGGAAACGCCACCAGACATAACTTCATAATAGAACCTCAACCAGGGATTGTTTTCATTTTATATTAATCTGCAGATACTATACAAGACAATGATGATAGGAAAAGTGCATGAAAGTGTCGTCCCAGAGCACATGGTGTCTTTTTAGTCAAAAACCTACAGATATATAAGATATTATAGTGATATCAAACAGAGAATAAGAGTGGAAATCCTCACAGTCGAGAAGGCAGCAAAGGTTTTGCCTCTTTACTTGATGAAATAATGTTTTTCTGCCAGATGGTTTGCCTTTAATGTGTATCCTATATTCTAATAGAACAAATTTAAACAAAATACAAGGCGTGCGCACTCCAGCCCCCTCTAATTTGAATATCTACCCTCCTGTAATGTCATGAATCTATGAATATAATTGATCGTGATGTTTTTATTGCGGGAGCAATAAAGCAAACAACATGATATGCAGTAATAATAGATAATTACCTCCTAATGATTATAATTAACCCACCTGGCTGTCTGATGTGACATATGATCGAGAGTAAAGTCGCAGTAGGGGGGCCAGCAAATCAACAATAGGTAACAGCCAGGCTGTCAAAATGAGATTTATATTTACTTATTTGAGTTTGTGCTGCACAAGAAAGTCGATGG
The DNA here is from genome assembly GCA_901007825.1 of Macroramphosus scolopax. NCBI lineage: Eukaryota > Metazoa > Chordata > Actinopteri > Syngnathiformes > Centriscidae > Macroramphosus > Macroramphosus scolopax. Next base: position 47,623 of record CAAKHC010013249.1, read on the forward strand.
TATCTCGTAGCTTGGAAACAAAAGAAAGGACAGAGGATTGTGTTGTGACCTTGGATGAGAGATAAGTTGTTGCAGTTGATGGGGGAAAGTGTAAAGAGAGCCTTATGATGCAGTGAGAGTCATTGTGATAGTCCACAACATACGCACTCAGAGACGAGTGATAGTAGTTTGATGACGCTGTGGAGCAGCGTGGGATCATGGGAGTTGTTGTCTTCATTGACGTCACCATGGTGTATTTTAAAAAGGCAGAAATTAGACAAGGTTATATTTCATTCAAGTTACATGTAGTCAGCTTTTAACTTTAAATGCCTGCAAGTATGGTGTTGTTTTAGTATATGTTAGAGATATAACCTTATCAGCGTGTTGTCATGGTTACTGAGGCCTGCATGCAGATAATCCAGCAGCAGACAGACAGTCAGGTTTGAGAAAAGGAGAGATAAAGCAAACTTTCGTGGGTTCAGGGACAGGATGACGTACATGTTTTATTTATCGCACTCTAAAAGAGCTAAAAGTCCTATTGTACAATCATTCTTTTATTCAGGGGTGTGTCTGGGGCGTTGCTTACAAGCTGCCGACGGGCCGTGAGCAGGAAGTGAAGAGCTACCTGGACTACCGAGAAAAAGGAGGCTACCAGGTCATCACGGTGACCTTTCACCCACGTCCACCAGTCGCTTCTCCGCCCAGCCAGACGCTGCTCTACATCGGCTCTCAGGACAACCCGGACTACCTCGGTCCCGCCCCTCTGGAGGAGATCGCCCACCAGATCGTCAACTCCACCGGTCCGAGCGGACAGAACACTGAGTATCTGTTTCAGCTGGCTGACGCTTTGAGGACAATCCTGCCGGAGGACTCAGACTCACATCTGTTTTCTCTAGAAATGCTAGTGAGGGAGAAACTACAACGTGGGAAGAAACACCTGCACACTCAAACAGGGTGAACAGTGATCTGATCAAGGGGTCAAATAATCTCAGGGTTCATGTTACATGTGACACTAATCATGATATTTTTCAGATGAAGAATATGTGTCGAAAAAATTGGTTTCAGGGTAAAAGTGCAAAAATCTAAATAACGTCTACAGATAATAGAAAGATATAAATAAACTGGCATCCAAACTATTATGTCGAGTGAGCACAAAATGTCTGTCGGATAAACTTGTACATCTACTGCTCGTACAATATTCAGCAGCACAAACAAAGAATGTTTTGAATGAAGGACCGAATATATTTGAGTGAATAAATCTACATTTAAAGATACAGATGGTCTTTTTCTAATTCATTTTAACTTGGGAATCTCCAGCACTGACTCGGAGATTGACTCTGTACTGGAGTCTAATTTCAAAACATCATTTACATTACAAGACATCGCTGGGATATCTAATATCTACAAACCACAAAGAACATCATCACACTGTCGCCTCACAGAAGGATGTTTCGGGTTTGAATCCACCTTTCTGGGTTTCCTCCGGGTACTCCGGTTTCCTCCAACACACCAAAAACATGCATGAGTTTAACTGGAGACTCTGAATTGTCCACTAGTGTGAATGTGAGAGACATTAATGGGGACCAGTCCACCCAACCTCTCGCCCAGTGATAGCTGGGATTGGCTCCTTGAACCGTTTCATTCATCCAGTGAATATCTCTACATCTACTGGACGGACCGGCAAACAATACCGTTCCTTTTCTCATGACTTTGATGATCCTCTGACTTTTACTCCGGTGTCCCACTGATGTTTTAAGCAGCTATTATTACAGTGTGCAGATATTTTTGACTGATTATGGCCTTTAGTTAAATGTTTTTAATGTGCTTCCTCTTTACCTGTCGCCACTATGAGGTGAACAGTTGAGGTTCAGAGTGAAATTCATGTTCCTATTCAGAATGTTGTTTTACTTCAAACACCTTCTGGTGTCTTGAATTTCTAAAAGCCAGTTGAACGACTGGAACACCTTTCAGTCACGCCTAAACTAATTTTTTCTAGAGTTCTAGTCTAACCTGACCCCCCACCACAACCACCACCCAACACACAAACATCTCTCTTCCTGTTATGAGCACCAGATCTCATGTCAGCTCCCTTCACTTCACCGTTATAATGCCGTCACACAGTGAACACTTTCTTTGTTCCAGACTGTAATTTCCTTGCGTCAGGATCTGCGCCCGCGCTGGTGCACCAACAGCAATTACGTCTCGTCTCCTTCTGCCAGCACGAAGAACATATCAAAGTGTGGCGCACTCCGTCAGAACAAAGTCAACAGACTGAACAGAGCTGGTGACAGCTCTATCTGTGAGCCTCTCTCGCTCTCTCTCCCTCTCCCACGCTAACAGTGTTTGTCGGCTGAGCGTTGTAGCCCCGAGCCTCTGTACAGTATAAAGCGTTTGATTGCTTAACATCTCAAACATGTCAGTGTTTAGGCTCTGCCTCTGCGCAGAGCGGCATCTGCTGCGGAAAGCTATACGACATAAATACAAGATCAGCCAAACCGAATATCCAACGTGCTCATCCGTCCTCTCCAAAATAAAACTCTTCACGGATGATGCAGTGAACTATTTTATAAAGGAACAACAGTCATTCATTAGTGCTGAGCTATTGCATAGTAAACACAATAGATTGTATAGAAATATGATGAGTTTTACACCTATTTATAGTAAATTATGTCATTCATATTTTCGATAGTTATATATAATATTAGATGTTACAAGTGTGGCGTCACAGTACAAATGCAAACATACAATATTGCAGCACTATATACACTATACATGCTATTGACATATTAATCACAGCCTCACAGATACTACAGCTTGACGCTCATACCGGTACTTTGGTGCAAAATTAGTCTGATATCATGAATATATTATATATATATTTTTAATTGCAGTGAATTTCTATAGCGCAATGTGCCAACCAGCTCATCAAGCAATTAGGATGTTCAGTGTGTTAAATGCTGTTGTTGGCGTAGCCAAGGATCAAACCAGCAACCTTCTGATTACAAGGTGTGACGCTACCTCCTGAGCCGCACTGCCCCTTTAATTCTGTACACTAAAGAAAAAACAGAAGCCGCCAAAATATTGATATGTTTTCATATCAGTGCACATCGGACAGCACAAACATGGATGTTGGTATATCTGTGACCCGATGTGTCAGTCAGGCTCAGAAACTAAAGCTCTTCATATTCATCTTATATTAGTTTTGTTTTGAACTCGGGATGGAGAGTAACACTTTATATGAAACATTGACCTGAGAAGACAAAAGTCTTTTATTCTAAAATAAATAAATAGGTTACTGTCTCTAAAGTTGCCACCTTTGGGGCTGTTGAGCTGCCTGGCAAAATAAAACAAAAACACCAAGCAAATGAAATATGTGACCTCATGACTGCTTTACCGCCGGGTTCCAGTGAAGGCCAACAGTGACACATGAGACTCCAGAGGCAGGGCGCTCTGCCGCTGCTACATTATTTTAACAGGCTGCACAGAGACTAGTAGACTGCAGAGTTCCCGACAGTGTTGAAATGCATCTTTTTTTTCTATGGTAGTCAGGCTGTTTTTTTTTGGGGAAGGCAGTTGGCCGTCTAGGCGTAGTAACACGGCGACACCAGTAAGTCTGTGAGCACCAACAGCTGGTCGTCGGTGAAACGCTGCCGATGCTCCTGCCAGTTATCGTGGTGAGTACGCCTGAACTCGGACAAGGTCTTCTTCACCGTCATCTTGGGGCGAATAAAAAAAAAGAACGTTATTAACTCCATAAAGAAATAATCATTATGAATTAATGAAGCTATAACAGCGTCTTCATCTATAAACAAAAAGTTTTGTATTGCGCAATTCTGTGTAAAAGCGACACCTAGTGGGCGACTGGCGCCGCATTAAGCACGAAGCCTTCAGCACACGCATGACAACAACTGAGCCAAGTTTCATGTTAATATAATGGATTGTTGCCAACACATGCAGCTCTTCCTGTTTTTACTGGAACCTTCATAGTTCATATGTGCAGAGTTTCTTGCAGAGCGACTTGGAGGAGCCTGGGAGGAGTTTGAAGTTCTTTTGCATGAGTAGAACAAAGAAAAACAGTCCCTTCTTCTTTAAATGCTGTGTAGATCAGCAGCTTACAATCTTTCTAGTCTTTGTTAAAGCGACTCTAGTTTGGAGTCGAACAAAGACACAAAAAACAGGAATTAAACTTCTGATTCTTGCTACTCGGGACGTTCTCAGGAGTTATTTTACCGCTTTTTATTTTGCATGATGTCATTCAGTTACTGACTCACAGATTAGCCTGGCTGAAGAAATAAAGACCTTCCCTGTCTGTATTATTCTGCACAGATCTGTTACCTCAACTAGCATTTCATACAGGATTTGCACGACGTGTATTCACTCCAGTAGCCTTTTTTAATAGACTTGGCTATTAATCTACTTGCAAATATGTATTTTTTTTTGTTGCTGTATTCCATTGTATTTTCCTTCTCATCTTTCACTTTGTGACAGAAGAAACAGTAAATTATCATCATCATTGGCTCCGCATCACAGTAATGTATTATTCAAACTCGGCACTGTGGATTATATTGTATGTCTTCATGCCTGAAGTACGGCCAGAGACACAATTTTCTCCTCAAATGGACAATGAAATTGTATTTTTTTTTTTTTTATAGCTCAAACTGTGTTGAGCTGGATGTTTGTATATGAGCGCTTGTGTGTGCCAGTGTGTGTGTGTGTGTACCTCTATAGGCTGCGGGTCGTTGAGATGGTCACTGAGGTCCATGAGGATCTGAGGCATCCAGTCTGGGACATCGTAGGGGCTCGAAAGGATGCACGCACTGAGGCCGAGCACTCCACCATGGCGCCGCACTAAGTCTGCACGCACACACACACACAGGCACACACACACAGAATGTAAAAATGGGCCGCAGAATTTCAAGGTTCACAATTCTTCTGGGATAAGAAAGGGTAATAGGGCAAGTATTACTGTGATTGCCTCACTTTGTGATAGTGACGTGCAGGAGAATGTGTGTGTGGCCTTGTTTTACTGCAGATGTGAGGTCCGACACCAGAGAGCCCGCTACACTTCTAACACGCTGTACGAGTATGAAACGCTGGACCCTACATGTTTAAATGTGTGAGGGTAAAGACTTGGTTTGGGGTTAGGCTTTCAATTTATGATGGTTATTTTTAGGATAAGGTGCAATGAAATAGTTAAAGATGGGTCCCCACAAAGATGCTAAGACCGACTTTGTGTGTGTGTGTGTGTGTGTGTACCTGTGGAGGCCAGCTCTCCTCTAGCCTTGGGGAGGCGAGTCTGACTCAGCGTCTGGAGCTGTGTCTGCAGACTGGAGTCCAGGGGGAAGAACTGGCACTGCAGTAAACCACTGAGGGTGGTGCCTGCCATGTCCCTCACCTACAGTGCAGGGAGATGGAGGAGGAGAGGAGGGGAGGGGAGGAGGCAAGGACAACGAGGAAGGAAGAAAAGAGTCTGAATTTCAGAAAAACAAGACCTGTGAAAATCACCTGCGACAAATGAAAGATGCAGTGCCGAGCACGAGGCGGCTTTTTAGGGCGAGAATAGAGAATTTATTAAACAGGCGAGTGCAAGGAGATAGGGGGGTGGCGGTGGGGGCAAGGTACATGGGATACAGATGAGCAGAGGCAGAGGAAAGGCTGCTGGGTTCAGCTGAGGTAAGATTCACTTGCACAACACCACTGCCTCCCTGCATCACTTTGCATAAATTATGAATAAGCACTGAGTGACAGTCGAGGCATTGAAAAGAGGCAATGCTACAAAGATAACACATCCCCCACTTGTGCACTCGCAGTTTACAAAATAGGCAGAGAAGCAACTGCTTTTCGACATTTATAATTAAAGTCCAGATGTTATTAATCATCACCTGACTGATGATCAAAAGGTCTTAGAGGGACAGAAACTTATACCATTATACTCATAAGAATGACTGATGATGTCTTTAGATGCTTAACATTACAATCAGCTACAGTATAATAGACCCACAGTGTTGTATTCACATTCTTGTGAAGATAAAAGGCATCAGATGTGGAAAGCAGTGATTTTTAAATCACTGTGACAAAAAAAAAAGAAGAGGGATTATGATTCAGGGAGGAGAAACTAATGTCCATTCATAATCCTGTGACAATTACACCGTACATAGAGGAGATTAAACATGTGTTTGCTTCCTGTTTTTTCACCTCGAGCTGTTCGTCAAGCAGCAGCTGCATCACCAGCGTCCGTATGCGCAGCACCTCAGCAGTTAAACTCAGCAGGGTGAACAAGTTGTAGAACACCATGATCTGGAGGTAGGCCAGTACGGAGTAGCGGGCATGCCACGACCTGCTGCCCGCCATCTAAGGAAGGGAGACAGATTGAGAAAGGCAGATTGGTTAGGATTTGTATGGAGCCCCCGAAAGTCCCAAAGGATTATGTTTCTTTGATATGATATCGATTCATATACTTCTGTAAAGCACCGGTTCTTAACGGGGGTCCTTGAAGTGGTTCCAGTGGTCCCCAGCAAAAACAGGAATCATTTTATTTCACTACAATTCCATCCATAATTAAGATAATGACATATTCTGATCATTCATACACCTTCTGTGATAAAAAAAAGCAAAACTCTGAGGACTATGGGAAAAATAAAACTCATTAAAAGGCATCAAATTACATGATCCAGGGTGGGGAAGGCAGGCGGAGGTTTATATGCTTATGAAGTCCAAAAAAAAAGGAGGTGTACTGGGAGTGCTTCCCAGAAGTCCGGATTTCTATTTAGTACTGAGTCTTTCTGTCGGTCTGACTCCAGGGAAAATGTTGTGTATTAATGAGTGTATTGATGGAAGCTGACAGGAAATCTATTGGCTGAATCTGCAGAAAAAAAGCAATGTACAGAAGTTGTCATTAACTCACACACACAAGCAATAGTTCGGGAAAACATCCTAATTCACTTCCCTTTGAACCATACGGAGCCTGTGATGTAAAACTGGCCATGAATTAGGCCCTTTAAGCTAAGCTACGCTAACTGCCTCCTAGTTAGAGCTTCATCTTTAACGAATAAAGACATAAAAAGTGTCATCGACGTTCTCATCTTGCTCCGAGAGAAAGTGAGTATTTCTTGTATTCCCAGACGTTGTATTAAATATCATTAATCAGCACTACTAATTGCTTTCTCGGCACTGCAACTATCAAATTTATAATTAGATAGTTAGTGGGAATAAAGGGGAATAAAGGCAACATTGACTGTGTGCGTGTGCGTGTGTGTGTGTGTGTGTAGTACCTCTTCGAGCGCTGCCAGAACTAGAGGGATGTGTTCAGGATACAGCAGGCCCTGGGACATCAGAGAGAGACACGTGCGCGCATCCTGCTTCATCTCATCATAGCTCTCATCAATCTCCACCGGGGCAATCTGCAGGGAGAGCGAAACAGAGAGACGGTGAGAGGTAGGAAGACACACAGCAACGCACCATTTTGAGTAAATGAAGAGAAAAATTGAGTTTAATGGCCAAGTAAGATTGAGTGGGTAATAATGCTGCACTGGGACCTGCGTGTGTGTGTGTGTGTGAGTGTGTGTGTGTGCGCGCTCTTACCTTGAAGAGTAAAGGCAGGAGCTGTAGTTGCTGCTGAACAGGAGTGGTGAAAGTTCGCCCCGCGCTCGCCATCAACCATTTCAAGACTGCACGCACAAACACACACACGAAGAAGAAGGAGGAGATATTGGGACGCGGCCGGTAAATAAAAACAACAGACTTGGCACCGTCACTTCACTGAAATGCTCTGGACCAACATCTATGATGATTTGCTATCTAACGATTCGGGTAATTTCCCAACTAGATATTTATCTGGGGAGAAGATATAAGATCCAGACAATCCGGTCCGCTCTCATCCCCCCATGTTAAACTAAAGTATGAATATATACGTGCTAATTAGCATAATGAGAGAGGGCGTGGCCTAACGTTATCATATTTTGCATCATAATTAGGCAGCTCCATCACCTCATATAAAATGAGCCAACAAAGAGGAACTATTATCCTCCTGTGACAACATATTCCAGAGCTCTAATCCACTGTGTCCAGGTTTGAGGTTCAGGTTGGATATTATTTGATTGACAACTCAACCCTCTCATCCAAATATGGCACCTCTTGTTCCAAGGCTGAAAATGCAAAACCTGAAGCTTCAATATAGTAAGTAGTCCACAAACCAATGGCTGACGTCACGGTGGCTGTGTCCACGTCCTTTATACAGTCTATGTTTAATTGAGCACGATTAATAAACTCAGACTACATCACTTTGTGACCTGAACAAGTGTTAAATTTAGAGACACTCCCAGATATTGACGCCTCTACACAGCCTGTAACTTCATTTTGAGAGGCTTGAGAAGACACCCTTGAAATCCCCTTCATCTACACCTCGCTGCCTTTTAGAAGGAGATCAATAAAGGGATCCCAGCTCCTTTCATCTGGTATGTTAGTCTCATTCGTCGGGAGAACGAGCTGCTCTGGTGCACTTGTTTTTCCCACAGTCTCCACACAGTTTACATGCTTGCATCCACATTCTGACCCGTCTTGAGTAGTTTGACAGCCTGAGTGCACTCGTCCGTCTCCTGGGTGTTTTCCTCATGGACGTGGTTGTGGATCTCCGGCTCTGATATGAGGGGCTGGAGCCGCTCTAGGACCCGAGTGACGAACTCTGCCACGTGGGGGGAGGAGGTGGGCTGGGTGTGGGGCAGAGCCACGTCTATCATGAAGATATAGGTCAGGACACTGGAGAGAGTGAGAGAGAGAGGGAAGAAAAAATTACAGGACAAAAGTAAACAGAGGCTCAGGACGGAACGGTCCAAACAGTACACACAAGTTAATTAGATTAACCTATTTAAAAAGTGATTATGTAATCCTGAGGCGATAACACGGAGCTAATTCAGTACCTGCCAATGCGCTCCCTGACGTTCTTATACACCTGGGTGAGCTCAGGCTCCAGGTAAGCCAGCAGCCTGTGCAGCAGCTCAGACACTCTCCACTGCTGCTGGGCCAGGCCACCTTGAAGCACATAGAGCAAACTGCAAGAGACAAAGACAGGGGGGGTTGGAAAGACGGGGAGTGATGGGGGGTTGTTGTGTTATTGCGGCATGTCAGCTCAGGTTACTGCTGCAGCCTGAAATCAGAAACCTCGGAAATACTGTAGATGACATCAACTGCTCGTATGGATGCTGTATTCATGCACACGCACACACACACACACACCTGGCGTCTCTGAAGGAGCTTCCCTCGCCGCTGAGCGGGCTCTCCATCAGCAGCTCAAACAGCCAATGGAGCTTCCTGGGGTCCCGACCCTCCTGTTGGACAACAGTCGATTTGAAACAAGGGTTATTTTCTTGAAGATATTTTTCATGTGAGCTCATACTTTTACTTTAAATGGAAGGTCAATACACACATATATATATATGTATTGATACTCACACAGGCTGTGGCGACGCAGGTGCCCCAGTCTGTATAGGTGTCCACTGTAATGTTAATTAACGCTGTCTTGATCAAAGGGCACAAAAGCTGCCATAAGCTGTCCACCTGACCACACACACACACACACACACACGTATAATGAAAGTTTTATTAATATTTACTTTTCTTATCAGAAGTAGTGCAGTGTGTATATTTGTGCTGTGTGTGTGTGTGTGTGTGTGTACCTTGCTGAAACTCCAGAGTTTGCTGCCTCTGATTAGTCCGGCAGTAATCTCACACACGCAGCGCTGCGAGCTCTCATGGGGGTCGCCGGCGAGCTGCTCTAGATGAGGCCATAGTAACGGCAGGAACACGTCACCATAGTTACGAAACAGCCCCTGTCAATCAAAACATGAAGGTTTGCCCCGAATGCGTGGTTTTTTTTCTTTCCAACCAAAGAAGACAGATGCAGTGACTCATCGGTATTGTCGGCTCTCTGATGGAGAGCACTACATCACAGCGGCTGATGACACAAATTCCAGCTCTGGCTAAAAGGTGACGGCACGCCGTGTCACTTCTTTGTAGAGGTTTGCCGGATCGATTGAGGCTTAGAGTTTAAAATTGCACCTTGAAGAGACAGAAGCGTCGTGGGTTGAAGCTGTCTTTCCCTTTGCGATCCTCAAGAGAGAGAAACTCTATGAGCTGGTCAATAAACTCCGGGTCGGAGAAATATTCATAGACGATCTTCTCAGCCTGAGTGGCACACAGACAAACACCACATGTAATAATAGTAATATTAAGGTATTACTGAAGGGATTCACGGTGTGGTGTGGTGCAGTAGTGTGTGTGTGTGCACATGCCTCGCTCATCTCCTCATATGGCAGGTCATCTTTTAGCTTTTGGGAAGATGCATAGATCATCATTTCTCTAAAAGGGGAAACAAAGAACAGGCTGCTGTGATTTATAGATAACGACACAGAGGAGAAAATATGGACAGACACGTACTGTCTTCAAATACGTAGCAAGGATAAATGAATGATTAAAAAGTCAGTTAGTCAGCAAGCCGTCGGCACACTGAGACAGCAAGCCAGCCCAACACCTATACATCAATTCTTCTATCTAGGCCAGGCAGGAAGTCGTTCAGTCAGCCTTATCTGGGCCAGGCAATGACGGGAAGTCACTTCAACACCCTGCTAGTTATCCAGCCACCCAAATCAGTCATCCGGCATTTAGCCAGCCATAAAGTTAACCACAAAGCCGCGCATCAACTCAACCTGGCAGTTAAGTCGATCAGCTATTTAGCTCGGGCAGTTAATCAGCCTTCTGATATGTAAACCGCTCTCTTCACCTCGGCCAGGAGTAGTAGCCCCAGTGGGTTTTCTCCACATACTGCTGGGAGTCCCACTGCTCCTCGTGAAGAGGCAGACTGCTGGTGTCGTACTGCAGCCAGCGGTTCCCCTCGCGGTCCCCGACGCAAACACCCTCCGGATCCTCTATACCACCTAAACACAACGTATGAAGAGGCATGAACACACACGTGCATGCATGTGATCTATATCATCAGATTTTGTGTGTGTGTGTGTTTCTCCTCACTTATATCTGATGGTTTCACAGCTATTTTCTTCATTGGTCGTTTCAGCTGTTTCAGGATGCCGGCCATGGCTGAGATCGCCACCTACGAAGGAGAGAGAATCAACTTATATACAGAGAGGTTTGATTTTAAGTGGGAACAAACACCAGCTCAGATGTACACCGACGGCCGCGTACCTTGCGTATGCTGATGGAGTCGTGTATGAGGCCCTGTGTGAAGTAGAGGACGGCGTCCGTGGGCAGCGGGTGATCGTCCCTCAGCTGGAGGGACAACAGGTCGGTGGCCATGTGCTCAAACTTCCAGGGCCTGAAACGAACATGTGCACGAGTACAGAAACATTGTGATAATCTCCCTCCGAGTGTCGTTATTCGTGTGGCTGAAATCATAATGCATCATTTGTTATTAACTGTCATGGTGAGTCGAGGTCTTCATCACTGGCTAGAGGCTGTTCGAGGAGCAAAGGACCATCAGAGCTGCTTATTATTAATGAATACCTCTTTAAGCACTGTAGGAAATAGCATAACTCATGTCCTGACAGGTATATAAATACATCTAATCCATATACAGATGGAGACCTACAGTTCTCGGTCTTCCAGACAGTCCAGTAGGTCGTTGACCAGCTTCTCATATTTCCTGAATAAAAGGAAAACACACTTGAGAAAATAGCTTCTCTGATCTAAGAACTTCTTTGTACAGAAACTCCTATAATCTAGTTTATGTCTACCTTGCGGCGACCACGTTTCTGATTCGCTGACGCTGAAGCCCCTCCTTCAGCTCCTCCACAGACGGAGTGTTTAAACAAGGGGCGGGATTATGAGACTGCGCCATCTGATTGGCTATCTCCACGCAGCTCTCAGGTACCTGGAGGCGGAGGTGGACAACAGTAATGCACATTAAAGAGGAAGAAGGGGATTAGGAACAGATCAGATGAGTCAGGATTAGGTCGGGATTATTTGGCATGCTGCTCACGGTGAAATAGATCCCGATGGTGTCGTGCTGGCGATGGATCCGGTCGGTGATGTCGTCGAGGAGGTGGCTAATGGAGTGCTCCTCCAGAGACATGGAGGGCGACAGCCCGCAGCGGACGAGAGCAGGCCACACCGCGCCGACAAAGTCCCAGTCACGCACAGTCGACAGGTAAACCCCGCAATGCAAACCCAGCAGGCAGTACAAGGCTCCCTGAGCAACAGACACAGGCGAGATGAGGCTGTATCACAGACAGTGGATGGTTATGTGCTGTGGCTGACATGCCTAGAGACATCAATACAACCATCATATATATATACTGTATATACTGATATATATAGACAACACAGACTTTTCAGTTTAGTCTCTCTCTCCAGGACAACGATGTAGCAGCAAGACCTCTGCCTTTCAAACAAACTATAAAAAACAAGCTGGAGGCCACAGACAACCAATTTAAGGAGGCTGGAGCAGGCGGAGGCTGTGCTCAGGTGTCTGCTGCACAATGAAGACACAATTTTTAGACTTTCCTCAAGTTTCGACGGACAGTTACTATTATGGGCCAGCTCAAGAGAAACAACTGTGTTTGACAGCTGAATGTGTGTGTGTGTGTGTGTGTGTGTGTGTGTGTGGTACCTTGAACTGCTGCTGCGTGCCGGTGCTGTGCTGTGGCGAGAGCAGTTGTAGGATTCGGGGAACCAGGTCCCTGTAGGAGAAGCAGTAAGTTCCCAGTGCGGTTGTCAGCACATTCTGGGCTCGGCTGCGTACCTGAAACAACACACACAAACATCCTTGTTTTACATGACTCGTGGGGACCTGTCAGGGACATAATGTATTTTTCTAGCCCTTTAATCTAACTTTAAATATCACACTGGAGAAGCCCGAACCCTAAAACCAAGTCTTAACCCTCAAGCAGCAACCTGTGGGGTCCAGCATCTCGGTCCTCACAAAGCTGTCAAACCCAACTGCAGTTGGCTCCGGGTTCCTGGCCCCTGTGATTAAAGTATATTGTTCTCTATAAAACCCAACTGCATTAATGAATGCATGCTTTACCTGGCTGTAAGTGCTGGTTGACAGCAGCAGCAGATCACACAGCAGCTCCTGATGAACTACTTTATATTCACTGCCCTCCACCACCAGCTTCCTCATCTGTTATCACACAAAAACACGTCAATTCGCAATAAAAATACATGATTTCATTTTGCATTGTGATTACAGGCACCAGCTGCGACTCTTGCAGGGGAAATGTACGTGTTGCTACACTGACCTCATGCTGCAGCAGAACCCGGTCAATGAGCAGCGCTCTAATGTGCTGCTTGTTCCCATGAAGCTGCCGAAAGCAAAAGGCCACTTTCATAAATCAAGCGACTTCACCAAACTGACGGCAATCAGCTGCCGTGTTTTTGCTTCTTTCTTTTTTTTTGACTCACCCTGTTTTCCATGGACTTCTTGACGAGAGTGAAGCTCTTCCAGCGTGAGTCAAACTCCTTCTTGTGAGTGCCTCGGAAAAACATGAGGTCACTGATGATCTGCAGGAGTCAGACAGGAGACAAAGACCTTTGTGGGTCTGATGCGGCGTACGTTCACACCATTTCATGCATGAAGGATAGAAAAAAAAAGAACAATCCAGGAGACAAAAGCTCGGCACCTTAATTATGACGAACAGGGACTTTATGTCATCCTCTGTGTGCTCCAGGATGTGATCTGCTTGGCAAAGACATGTTTAAATTGTACATTACAACAGAGTTATGAGCTGCGGTGCGGTGGAGGAAAAGAGATCTTCACTCACGTAGCAGCAGTCTCATGGTTTGGCAGATGGACTCTCTGTAGTTCACCCGTAAATCATCTGGAGGGGAGGAGACACAAAGACGTCCCGGATGGACACAGAATGCAGGATGAGCGGCCTTATCACCCACCGAAACTGTCAGGAGAGCAACTACTTGTGCATGTTTATATGCAGCCTGTGTTTACCCACCGAACTCAACGCCTATATGCAGCTTCATCTCCCCCAGATCCACCATGGACGGCACGCTGAAGGGATGCAAAGTGGAATGAAACATTAAAAAGCCTGCATGTTTGTTTTCTACATGCGTGTGTGTGCAGCTGCAGGACTCACAGGTCGGATACGTGCGGGCCATCCAGAGGGGGCAGCATGCTTCCAGCCCCGAGAAGGCAGTGCTGCACAATAGCAAGGCTCTGCAATAGCTCCTCCCTGTGAATCACACCATACATTGCACTCCTTTCACAGCAGCGTGTGTGTGTGTGTGTGTGTGTGTCATGAATCCACTTGGCAGGTGGCATTTCAGCGCTCTGAAGTGGCTAATTCAACTTTCCCCCCTTTGAGCACTTAATTAGGCATCTTCAAAAGCATTAACACAGATGTTAAAAACAGATGTTACATTTTGGGTTTAATTTCTGGATCTCATTCCTCTGTGAAAGGCTATAATTTTCTTTGTGCGTGTCTGTGTGCGCCTGATTACATCCAAACATCGGAGAGCCGGGGAAAAATAGCGCACCTGCTCATTGGCTGCTCCCCGGAGACGTGGCCCTTGATTCGCTCCAGCTCGGGGTGCAGGAGGTGAGACAACAGCTGGAAAATGAAGTTCTCCTCCTCCCGACTTGGCACGTGCCAACACACACCCAAAGCCGCCACATCGCCAGCTCGGCCCCAATCCTGGCGAGAGAGGGAGCGAGGCGTTGCCACAAAATTGTTAGCGTGGAGAGAGAGCGGGGTCCTGCCAGTTCTTCCACTGGAACATCCAGGCTGTTTAAAAAACCGCAGCCCTCGGGCAACTACGTGTTTTGAGGTATTTGAAACTGGGTGGCCGTCCAAACAGTGGACGAAAGAAAACAATTTAACTGTTCGATCTCATTACACTTGATATAAGGCACAATAACCTAACAAGCATTAGCGAGACGCGGATGGCACTGAAGAGTTTCCTGCAGCACGAGTTTCATCGCCGACCCGTCACTTCAGGAGACCGGAGGCAAGTCTGTTCACTCTATGAAGAGAAGTGAATATGAGCTTTATGACCAATTAGTTTGCCTCATAGTGACCGAAGGAAATACTTGACCCATGTTTCACATGCACACGCGCTAAGTGGCAATTTGTAGACCCAAAGAGGACAAAATGAACTTTGTCTCTGTCTCAAAAAAACAGTCTCACGCGCTCAGGCGTCCCACCGCTTCTCTCGTGGTGCTGCGGTGTTGCTGACGTCACTTTTCCAACCATGTAAGTGCACATTTATGGGGATTAATACATGAAACCGAAGTAAAACCTGCCCCCTGTCATCATCATCATCATCATCACCGTCACAAGGCTTCCAAACTAGTTGGGGAGGGCTTGGTGGGAGACGGGGAGACTTAGGAGACGGGAAGTTTTTATAAGTTTTATAGTTTATATATATTATAGTCTTTATACCTGGGTGCTATTTTTTTTAAGCGGTGCATCTTATTTTCGAGGAATCTGAAAAAGCCTTATTTATTTTTTCTTTTGAATTTGTGTCATTTTTCCCTTTTTTTTGCCTCAAAAAGAACCAATTTGAACGAACCAGACAATCGGTGACCAGGAACTGCAGATGAAAACAGTCATACATATGAAATGATTTGAGCCCAGCAGAGGAACGCCGCTGTAATTACCTCCACCTAGACGACATCACAGAAAACCCATTTCTTCTGCCCACGTGTACAAAGACACAAGAAAATGTTTCTGAGGTTTTTTATCAAAACAATTTCAGGGAAACGCTCGTCTGTGGATGATTACAGACATAAAGCAGGTCGGTTTGTCTCCTGCAGCAGTGAAATAAAGGACAGAGTAGAACCACTACTTGCACATACATTAACATACGCTGACGCAGCTTCTTCAACTAATGTGACTTAATCTGACTTTATCACCACATTACTTGAAGGTAGAGCTTCCCAACGTGCAAGGAGGTCGTCATATCGGTGGTCCCCGAAACATTTCAGGTTGCAACCAATTAACATGAAGAAGACAGAAGTTGGAACGCGTCCCTCTCTGCAGATTTATTGTGTGTATTTTTTTACAATCCAAAAAAAATATTCAATATTTCGAGAGAAGAGCAACATGGTTCTGCACCAAGAAATGTCTGGCGCCGGTTATTTTCCACTCCTGGTGCTGCGGACGGTGTGTGTGTGTGTGTGTGTGTGTGTGTGTGTGTGTGTGTGTGTGTGAACGATACACAGGGTGTTAAGAGAATAGTCCAATTTAATGACTATGATTAAATCAGAAGCAGCGGTGGCTGTGCTAACAGAGCAGCTAACGCTGGCGGCGGAGCAGCGAAGCGGCGATGAACTCCATGTGGTGCTCCCTCATAAATTTCCCCTCTCCTATCTCATATTTCTTTATTTAAGAATAACAAAAAAAAATGTATTAAAATGCTGGAGGGGGCTGAACTGGGGGCTGCACAGACGCCTCGCCTGTGCACGAGACATTTCTTTCCTTCTTAATCATCTTGTTACCCCTCTGATTTATCTCACCAGCGTTTCTTTTCTCTCATTAAGCAGATATTTTATCACTCTTGTCGTTCTTCATCCACTTTTTTTCCCCACTCTGCATCCTTTACCAACACAAATGTGTTCATTTGTCACGCGGAGACGCAGAGCGACAGCGACAGGGAGGGAGAGGAGGACCACCCGTGCACTGTGGTGGTCCTGCTGTGTATTCATTTAATTATCATTTGATTAATGCTTTATAATTGGATTCCTGAAAATAGAAATTACAAACCTGTAACATCCAATTTTATTAAACTGCGAGAGCAGAACAAAGACGAGCTCTGATGATTTCTACTTTCGCCATTCTGCGTTTCCAGGAAATGTCATTGCCAATTTGCTCTTGAGGTTAGCAAATAGTTGAAATGTGCAGTCTGAGTGGAGGAACTTAATTTAACTTGTGCTATAGTGTAAGAGGAAAGGCTGTGATTGTTTGGTCTCGTGGTGTGATCACTCTTTGTGCCATAAAGCATTGCAGAAGTTGTGTGTGTGTGTGTGTGTGCGTTTACCCGAATGGGGAGGTCAGTGTCGAAGCCTCCAGAGG